>CM033792.1:1073717-1203602 GCA_019656835.1 Rhododendron ovatum | reverse complement strand
GGGTTAAGATTAAAAGTTTACAAAGAATTATTATTGGCCGCAAAAAATTACTCCTAATCACAAGGATTACTTCTGGCCGTCATGAATTACTCTTGGCCGCAAAGAATTATTATTGGTTGTAATAAACTACTCGTGGCCGCAAAAAATTACTCTTAGTCAAGAATTTCTTTTGGCCGCATCGAATTGCTTTTGGCCGTGAAACAAGTTTTTGGGTCCGGCTGTGAACTTCGAGATCAATTCCTCTCCACTCTCCATCTCTGCATACTCCCTTGTGGCTTTCGGAGGGAGGGGGGCTGCTGTCCCCAAGGGGACAGCAGAGCGCTGCTGCACCCCATTTTGGGGCCCACCCCGGTCTCGCTCCGATGATCTGAATTGTTCACTTTGTAGAGCTCGTCGAGTAGAACAACCATTCAAAAAATTAGCTTAATTGGATATCATTAAGTACCTGATCGGAACCTTTTTATCTTAAAAAGAATGCATCCGAAACACTGGATCAAATCCACTCTAACCCATGGACTGAGAGTTATATGGGCTCCGATCAAGTATTTAATGATATCCAATTAAGCTGATTTTTTGCGTAGATGTTCTACTCGATGAGATCTACAAAGTGAACGATTCAGATCATCGGAGCGAGACCGGGGTGGGTCCCAAAATTGGGGCAGCAGCACGCTGCTGTCCCCTTGGGGACAGCAGCCCCCCGCGTCCGGTGGCTTCCACCTTCAAGCCTATGCCGAGGACTGAAGTTGCTCATCTAGTAGAGTTGATAGTTATCTATGTCGGGCTAAGATTAAAAGTTTACAAAGAATTATTATTGGCCGCTAAGAATTACTCCTAATCACAAGATTACATCTGGCCGTGATGAATTACTCTTGGCCGCAAAAAATTACTATTGGCCGTAATAAATTACTCGTGGCCGCAAATAATTACTCTTGGTCGAGAATTATTTTTGGCCGCATCGAATTGCTCTTGGCCGTAAAGAATTACTCTTGGCCGCACAGAATTACACTTGGCCACATTGAATTGCAATTGGCTGTATCGAAGTGCACTCAGCCGCTACGAATTACTCTTGGCCGCATCAAATTGCTTTTGGCCGCATCGAATTGCACTTGGGCACATCGAATTACTTATGGTCTCGCAATTCTTTGCGGCCAAGTGCAATTATATGCGGCCAAGAGTAATTCGTAGCAACCAGGAGTAATTCTTCGCGGCCAAGAGTAATTCAATGCGGCCAAGAATAATTCTTTTCGGCCAGGAGTAATATTTTGCGACCAATAGTAATTCTTCGCAATAGAGTCATTTTCTTTTTAACTAATAGGTAAGAGAACAAAATTGTTGTCCAATACAACTTGAGCTGTTAGTTTAGATGATTTGGAGTTTCATGATCTGTTTGGGATTGAAGATTGAAATTTTTTTGTTGAAGTCTTTTGAGTAGATTGAGTTTCAAACTCTACTCCTTATTTGGATATATGTAATATTGAAACTATTTTGCTTTTCTATTTTTCTAGATTTGTTAAAGGAAATAAGTGTAATAAGGGCGTCACTTTTAAGTGAGTGGACGTTCAAAAAATTGAATTCGAGTTGGAATTTTGTATGATTATATATTCTTAATATCTTTTGTAACATCCTTTTTTAATTGAGGTGCTTAAATGCTAAATTTAATAACTTAAAGGACTAAAGTGCATTTTTTTTTAAAATTGTGCATGTGTGCCGTTTGTATGGTGTGGTGTTATGTGTGTGTGTGTTCTTTTAAAAAAAAAGAAAAAAAAAAAAAAGAAAACCCATCAGGTTGTACCAACGTGAGAGAGAGAGAGATCAGCCGTGAGGAGAGAAAGAAGAAGGAAAAAAATGGATTAAGGGTTTTGAAGCTTAATTAGGTAATCTTCATCTTTTTAAGTGTTGAATTTTATATTTCTCATGCTAGATTTCTTATTCTGCATCTAATATGCTCTGAATTGAAGCCATGGGAGAGGGGTTTTTAGGTTGGAGTTGAGTTTTATTCCAGAAAATTCGTGTATAGTATGATTATGCATAACTGTGTTGAACCAAATTGAATCTCTCCTGTTTTTGATGAATATTTCTTGTCGACCTTCCGACCATGTTATTTTCTAATAATTTTACCGTAGATGCCTCTGTGAGTGTAGTTTATGCTGCAAAAATTTCAGAATTTTCTGAATATTATGGAAAAAGATAAAAATCATGAATCGAACTGGTGTCTGATTCGCGTCTGGGCAGACAGCCCAGACACGTGTTGGAAAAACGGGCATAACTTCTTGCTCGGGTATCGGTTTTACGCACCGTTTCTTGATTCCGAAACTAGACTCGTATATCTTTCTGAATATGTATGGTTTGTGTCGTGGTTTTTTCTAGATTATAACAGTTTTTGAATTAAAGTTCAGGTTTTGGTACTTCTGAAATTCTGGACAGCTTTTGGCTTGTGTTCGTCATGAAATTCCTCAAGTTTAAGCATGCTGGGTGGACATGGGTTCTCATGAGTCTTAAACATGGATCAATTGGTGATGTTTTGGTGTTGGAATTATTGGAAAATATTGAGTATATGATTTTTAATGAGCTTTCGATCGCAGACTGTTCTGCTGAAAACTGTGAATTCTGCTTTAGATGTGTAACTTCATTTGAGCGTATCTTGGTCATTCAGACTCCGTTTAGGACAAATTTTATATCAAAATTCATGTAGCGGAGGTGTACTTTTTAATGGTGGTAGTCTGACAACCTGGTTCTAAATCAATAAGAAGTTATGGTCGAAATACAACAGGATGGTCATGGTTTCAAATCGATTTTAAGAGTTATATCATATTTATACTCTTACGTTGAATTGGGGGCACTTCTAAGCCTTAAGATGGACATATTTGTATTCGTTGGGTATTGTCTAATACCTTATTAGTTTTATAATTTGGTATCAAATGATTGTTAAATGGTTTAGGGGTGTTGGTGGTATTGTTAAGCTCATTTGACACTTGTTAGCATGGTGAATGTATTATGGGGTGTATCATATATTTACTTAAACATTCCAAGGGATTCATATGCTGATATGGTAGTTTGTGGCTAGGTAACAAGCCGGTCAAATAGGAGGTGCCGAAACCGTAAGTTTGGTGTATATCTCGGTCGATGCAAAGGTGAGTGTGTCTGATATGGTTCTTCCCAATAAAATGTTGCTGTGGTGGTGAATGTATATCTTGCTAATCGTAGTAAGTTTTCGATATGGTTATCTTTAATGAGATATTGCTGTAATGGTGAGTGTATATCATGCTATTGTTGTTTAGCTTATGATATGTGAGTGTTTGATTCATAGATGTTGTTCTATATTGAATTGAACTTGATTGTTGGCTTAGTGCCCGGTGATTGGCTTTATGCCAAAAGGCTTTCATGCCTTAAATTATTGGCTGTGTGCCCGGTGATTGGCTTAATGCCATAAGGCTTTATGCCTTAAATTATTGGCTGTGTGCCCGGTGATTGACTTAATGCCATAAGGCTTATGTCTTAAATTATTGGCTATGTGCCCGGTGTGGCTCTTAATTTCTCGATAAACTGTTGACAAGTTGAGATTATCTTTTAGCTGTTGGATATTACTGTTATGTTGTAATTGGAGGATGTGGTGATTATATCTGTTACGTACATTTGAGAATCTCAGATATGTTGAGAATTTATATTTTGGTTGTTATTTATTCGGTTGTTGCTATATTTTGTTGAGTATTTCTATATCTCACACACTCTGGCTTTCCTTTTTGGTCTGCCAGGTAGCAGGTTGCAGGTTGCGTAGAGTGGGTCCACTACCGGTCATCGTGTTGAGCAGTGTTTGGGCTAGCATTAGATGATGTGGATGAACGAGTTGGTTGTAGGTAGTAAACTAAAATTTATGTAAGTTATAAATAAGTCGTTGGTGGATGTATTGAAGTGTAGAATTTTTAAAGTATTGTAAAACTATATTGTTGTTTAGTTGTGTGAGATCGTGGTTGGTTGGTCGATACGTCGACTCATTTTTATGTTAAGGTGATAAGTCTTCCGCTGGGTGTTATTTCTGACAGGTTGTGAGGTGTGGTTTGTTTTTTTTTTGGTGTGGAATGTCACGTGGTCGCGTCGACTCGGGCCCACATTGGGTGCCGTTTGCGGGGCGGGGCGTGACATCTTTGATGCTATTCTTGAATGCAACTATCAGATTTGGTAATATTTGTTGAGTTAAGATTATTTTATGAACTTGGTTAGATGGACCATGTTTGAACCCTATTTTTAAAATAAAAATTTCGGAGAAGTAGATTTTGTTGGGAGAAGGAAATATTTTCCAATTCATGGTTATTTGTAATGCTCCTCTCACATGAGGTGGGACCATACACAAATCCAGAACTCACCTCATGTGAAATGACGCTAAAAAGAACCGTTGTATCCAAAAAAAAACCTTCGAAAAAGTGGAGTTTGATACTTCATTTAGACTATGTTTAAAAAACATTGCGATGTGCCTAAAGGCACGGACTTTAGGCACGGACAATTACTAGTAATCTTTATCGATAGTCTAATATAGACAATTTTGAAGGAAACATATGGCGAAAAAGAACAAACGAATTGGGATTGAGGGAGTAGTTACCAAATGATATACGTACATTCCTTATTTTGCTCCGAGTAATGGTAATGCCAAACTTGTTTGGCTATGGATCCCGATATGGGGATATCATCATTTAGACACTTCACCAGACTTCCATGTCAAACCTCTCTCAATTTAAGCAAAAATAGTTAGGCAACGCTTGGGTGTCCACGTTTCTGGCATGGGCACTCCATAATTCCCGTCCCGCACCAACCGGAGACTTCTCTTTAATATTCCTCCCAACCCAACCAAATATACACTTCCATCCACCAAAAATTCGTTTCTGGCTGTGTTCTCATAAACTTTTTTGTGTAAGACTTTTTTCGATATTTTTAACATTTTGTACTCCAGTAATTTTTTGTTCAAGCTTTTCGTCATAACTGTTTAGATTAATCATTTGTCTTGACGAAAGGAATCAGAAAAGTATAAAACGTGGACTGATGTAGGAAAAAGCTCATATAAGATGACAATATAAAAAATAAAAAAAAAGACAGCTGTTTGATATTTTTTTGAGTCTTTAGTGATTTTTTTTTTTTGCTTTTGGTAATAATTTTTAAATTTTTAGATTCCTATCGTCGAGATGGATAATTAATCCAAAAAGTATGGTGCAAAATCTAGTAAAAATTCAAAAAAGACAAACAAAATACTCAAAAGAAAAAGAAAAAAGAAAAATTCAAAAATCAAAAATACAAACTTGCAGAAAGAATCACATTGAGATATTATAAGTCCAGGTGGTGCACCACCAGGTCCACCACACATTTATGTACAATTACTGTAGAATTTAGGACTACCGAATACGAAAGGGACGGGGCAGAGAATAACAGGACAGAGCCCTACAGATCAGGACATCTGATCTTTTGGCGGCCGTGAAGTTGGTTAAGTTAATCGATGTAGGGTTAGGCATAATTAGGGTAATGCTACTTGCAAATCTCAGTCTATAGCGAAAACAAAAAGCCTAAACCCACAAACTAACGGCATGTCGGGCTCACACTTTACACACCGGAAAATGTTGTTTGTGTGTTTGTTTTTTTTTTTGTTTTTTTATCCGAATCATATTTCATTAAAAGTCATAAAAGGCAATTACAGCGATTCCGTTCGAGTATAGAGAAAGAGAAACCTACACACAAACTATCACAGATAGAAAAACATGACAAACAGGTGACAAAGGAACGAAACTAGTGACTGGATCTTAGGCACGTCTGACCACCTCACAGGGTCGGGTCTCGAGTGGCCAACAATCTATCAATATAGCTGCCCCGGCTTGGTGCAAGATCACAATCAGAGACAAAAATACAGAACCGATGGAACCGGGAATAACTACAAATAAGAAAAAAGAGAAAATTTCTTTTATATCCCTTCTACTTTGACCAAAAATTCATTTTGGTCCTTCACCTTTTAATTTCGGCATAAAAATCCTTCGACTTTCCAATTGTTTTCAATGTCATCCAATCCGTTTTTTTTTTAGTCTTGTTATAGGGATTGCGGCCGCGCGGCCGTCTCCAGCTACCGGACGGCCGATCCGAGCCGTCCAAAAATTTTATAAAAAAAAATGAGGAGGCCTATGCGGGAATCAACAGCATCCGATGCATGTAGGGTGCTTGATCTAAACACCTAATTTTCGTGTATATATGTATATATCCCTAAAGGATGACATTGAAAAAAATTGGAAAGTAGAAGTATTTTTATGCCGAAATTGAAAGGTGAAGGACTAAAACGAATTTTTGATCAAAGTCGAAGGGATATAAAAGAAATTTTCCCAAGAAAAAAACACAACCACCATGTATGTTTGTTTGTAATTGTAGAGTTGTCGATATTAGAAAAAAAAATGGAGAAGCTAACAGCTAGACAGCAAAAGATGGTGGTTTAAGAGCATCTCCAATGGGAGATGTCAATTCCGACGTGGACATCTTAACGGTAAAAATTGATACCAAAATTCAATCCAACCTAACAGTCTTCTTTGATGCCAAATACAAGTGTGGATTTGAAGACAAGCTTTCTAATGCCAACTTTGACAGCCACTCTCCTCCATGCCAAATTTCAAAAAATGACCATTTGTATTTTGACATAAGGGTTGAAGAGAAATAATTTGATGTCAAATAGATAGAATTTGACATAAGAGTTGGAAAGAAGGTTTTGATGTCAAATTAGAGATACTGAAATGCCACATCAACCTTCAAACAAAAATTGACATCCTCAATTTGATTTCAAGGGTTGAAGATGCTCTAAGAGCAACTCTAATGGGAGATGTCAAATGTGAGGTGAAGGTTGTAACATTCAAATTAGTTGACAAACCAACTCAAATGTCTTCTGTTAGGCCAAAATCTACGTGGCTTTTGCATGAAAGAAGGGGGGAGGAAACATGTCAATTTTGACATGGATGAACAAACATGCCGAATTTTAAAAATGTGCCGTTACATACATACATACTTATATATATATATATATTCTTTCAAAGTTTTAGCTCTATTTGATACAAGGGTTGGAAGGGGATAACTTGATGTCAAATAAAATAGAATTTGGCATAAGAATTTGAGATGATGTTTTGATGTCAAATTAAAAATGCTAAAATGTCATGTAAGCTTTTAAAAAAAAAAGTTTGGCATCTCTAATATTAAGCTAAGTGTTGGAGATAGCTGGACAACACGTGTAGCTTTGGCCTGAAATAGCGAAATTGAAAACTCAATGAACCGTGAAACTTTATAGTTTTACCACATATTTTCACGGCTCACCACAAGTCATGAAAGTTTAACACTAGTATTAAAGACGTGTCATAATATTTATTACCAATGAAGTTTTTACTCTTCCATCCAAAAGAATTATTAAAAGAATTATTAATACGTGTGTGATGCTAACACCACACCACACCACTTTTTTTTTTTTTTTTTGTCCTTTTCTTTTCTTTTCTTTCTAATACTGGACCATAAGTGGATTCCGTATACACGTATGTAACGACAAACTATAATGATATTGGTCTTGCAAATTTATCATGTCCTGTTAAATGCCTTCGTAAATTGTGACGGTATTCCAGTAAGGAAACACATGCCCGGAATTATTTTATTTTATTTCATTTTACTTTATTGGCTTTTACAGTAGTATTTTCCAATTGCAATCAATCAATCAAAAACTCAAGGTAGTGATCGATCAATATATGTTGGTTTGCCTCTTATTTTGTTCCATGGATACCTTACACGATTCCATAAAATACAGAGTTCCAAGCACTAGGCTCCAAATTCTTATTATTAAAACGGAAAAAAAAGAAAAAGAAAAGAACGACACCAAGAAAGAAAGAAAAGTACATGAACTTGTGTTTCTTTCGTTTACTCGAAGTCTTATGATACAATAAAGTTGAAATTGAATTATCTTAAGTTCTTAATTTGGACAGGATGAGACCAACCTAATTTAAACGTTCATTATTACAATCAATGATTCGAATTTGCTCAAATACTAATCTTATGGGATTTTGAAAATTTGCTCAAACCCTTCGAGCAGTCCGAATCATTGGTTATACCAATATATGATTTATATTTAAACTGTCCGTGCAATCCAAAACTCCGATCGGGATTACCTGATTAAACTTATTTTCAGCGTAGATTACCAGCGTGGGCAACGATGCTAGTAGTTGGATCCCAGGGCGCCAGCAGTCCCTGCGCCATGACCAATGACTTGTACATCTGGACGATCGTCTTCTCGTCATACTCCTTAAGTGGGCCCTTTCCGAACCCACCACCATAGGATGAGTTATCACCACCAAACCCGCCCATGCTCATCATCATCATGTTGCTGTTTTCCAGCCGTAGCATCAAGTTCACGTACGCGTCCCGAAGCCTTATCAGCAGCTTCTTCGGGGACAGGATCAACCGCAGCTTCCGCGCGATCTTGATCCCCCAAGACCGCTTCCTCCGCCCTGAACCGCCTCCTTCCTTGCCCAGCTTTGCCCGGTTGATCATGCGCCGGCGACGGGAGCCATTCAGCCGCCCGTACCCTCTCCTCTTCCAGTACCTCGTCAGTCCTCCCCCTTCCATATTATTCTCCTTTCCCCACTTCTTTATTGCGAAGAATTTCTCTCTCTCTCTCTCTCTCTCTCTCTCTCTCTCTCTCTTTCTAGTTACAGAATTGTGTGTTATATAAGGATTTTTGAGAAAGAGAGAGAGAGCGGGGGTGTGGTGCTTTTGAGGTGAGAATGAATTTTGCCAAATTTATTTGGCAGAGGTGAAGAGGATGATAGGGATGGCGAATAATTAGTAGGGAAATTCAACTTACAAACCTTTCAGATACATCATCTAGTAGAGTAAGTTTCATAATATATTTCGTCAATCCAAAACCGTTCATTTCGCTGACCTTGACATAAACGTCATCCATCCCAAGATTTAGATTGATTGGACATTAGAAGTGATCTCAAACTTCTACATTTTCATTTGAGAAAAATGGATTGTTAAAATTCTTTCCGTTGATCAATTGATCTGAATGAAACACTTATCGATAACTGATTAATTCTATTTTTTGCAGGATTGATTTATTTGGAGCTAAAAAAGAACGGTTCAGATTTGTAAAAAAAATTATGAGACCCCATATTATGAGTGGCGTGTTTGAAAGGTATGGTCGAAACAGTATTTACGTAGCAAGCTCATAAGAGGACTAGAGGATAGATGAGAGAGGTGGTGGGTGGAGTCATAAATATCGAGGGTGACATATAGTAGTGGATGTAGTATTTAGGATAGGGACGCGGGGGTTCTGCTGCCCACCATGGCATATCAGACCCAACTCACACCTCACATGGCACCGTACACCTCACATGGCACCGTTTTGATAAGAAAAAAAAAAAACTCTTCCGCTTGCAATTCTATGAAGCAAAAACGTGATTATGAGAGTCCTAGAGTTAAAATTTAATTATTTCTCTTTAGAGTAATATGATCAGAATAATAAGATCTTCGCGTCAATTCAAACGGATTGAAAATTGGAGCACTTAATTTTTTAATTATGAACGGTCTAAATTTTTAATTCGTTTGAACAAGTACAAAAATCTTATTATTCTAATCATATTATTCTAAAGAGATATAATTAACTTTTGTCTATAGAACTCTCATAATCACGTTTCTGATCTACAAGATCCTAAATAAAGAGCAGATACTTAATTATGAGAGCTTTAGAGATAAAAATTAATTATTATACTTTAAAATAATATGATTAGAATAATAAGATATTCGTACTTGTTCAAACGAATTAAAAATTGGCGTACTTAATTTTTTTAGACCGTTTATATATTAAAAAATATGATTAAAAAATTTAAGTACTCCAATTTTCAATCCGTTTGAATTGACACGCAGATCTTATTATTCTGATCATATTGTTCTAAAGATACATAATTAAATTTTAACTTTAGAGCTCTCATAATCACGTTTCTGTTCCATAGGATTGCATGAGAAAAATTTGTTTTTTTTTTCCCTTATCATAACGGTGCCGTGTGAGGTGTGAGGTGTGGGTTCGGGCTATTGTGCCATGGTGGGCAGCAGAGCCCCCGCGTCCTTCGGATAGACGAGGGAGTAGACTAGTAGAGCTCCTCTCCGGTTGGAGAAAATTGAACCTGAGAAATTGATTTTCGCGCTCCACTTTTAAATATCTTCCTTCACTTTGTACATGAAATTACTAGTAACTTCACGTTAAAAGTAGAGCGCATGCATATAAAAGTGGAATGCCAAAATCAGCAATCTTCTGATTGTTTAACTTGTTTAGATCATATTTTAAACTCATATAATTTGATCGAAATTATTTGTTTTGTGGACTATAAATAAAATTTGTTGATCAATATGGAATTTGCGTGTCTTGAAAAAAAGTAAAATGACACAAGATTTGAACCTTTTTTTTGTCTTTTAAGGCATCCAAAACCCATTCATTTAAGATGAGATAAAGAATCTGTCATTTACTGAAAGGATTTTTAAATGACGTGATTTTTAATCCATCTTACATGGTTGAAGTCCTTCAATGAACTCTACTCTACTATGCGAACAAATTTGGAGTAATAATCAACATGATTTTGGATGGAACTTCGAAAACCGGAATTAATGGACCTATGCAACATGACTTCCTAATAGAATTGGACCGCTTCATTTTTTTCCCCTTCGAATAAGAGAGATTGTTCCTATTAGGCATTGCCGCATTAGCATATAAGGACGGGAGGGAGTGATTTTAGATACATCATATTCACATCTTGTATTGGATAACCCGTCCAAGCTTTTTTTGTTTAGCCAACTAGCTTAATAATCACTTACCAAATAAAATAAAAAAATTCATATCGTGTATTAAAATTTCTTTTGACCATTATCAATCACTGTCTGTAAAGTTGACTTCAAACGTGATGTTATCAAAAAACTAAAGAATGTAATGTGACTAATAACTTGACTGGTTTTTTATTGGGGGACTTAAATAATTATTCTCAGAATTCACTTTCTTTAAGTTTTCATCCCGGTCAATTTGAACACATATGATTTCATCCTCACTTTTTAATAATCCCAATAATGCCCTTATATATATGGAACAGAATTTTGGGATGAAAACTTAACAGATTTTGATCCCACCGTAGAATCAGGCCAATCCCAAAAATTGCTCCCCCAATCCTTCCCCATAAATTTTGCCTTCCAATCCTAAATTTTTCTCCTTAAAATTTCCTCACTCTCAACCCATGCATCATAGGAAGAATGCAGTTATAACTGATCAATACTCCGTTCATGGCTCAACCTCCATGCATGCCGGAAAAGGAAGAACGCCACTGTCTCCACCTCACGCAAACATCCACCGAAAAAGGAAGAACGCCGCTGTCGCTCGATTTAACTTTTTCACCTGGATCTAGGTAATTGAACAACTCATTTCATTATGTTGTCGTCCACTTTTTTCCCCTTGAACAGCCCTTTGTTGCCCCTTCAATATGATGTCAATAGTCTCGCCGACGCCGATCGCACCTTTGTCGGTGATGGAATTGAAAAAGATCTTAATAAGTTGAGGGAGGATTATGGGCTAGAAGTGAGGAACACGGTGGAGGGTGGTTGGTGGCAACAAGGTTGCGCATCAGGTTGCAACGGAGAGAGAGAGAGAGAGTTCGTCTGGGTTGTGAGCAATTTTATTTCTTTTGTTGGTATTTAGGGCAAAAATGTTCATTACACAACATAACTAAGCCATCTAGCTTCGGAAAAAAAATTTAGGATTGGGATCCAACTTAACATGAAAATGTGGATCGGTCTCTAATTTTCTATATTTAGTTTTATTCGATTTCATGGAAAGGCCTTTGGCTATCAGCTTTGTGGATTATAGGTATTAGCCAATCAGACATGATAAAGTGACTGTATTTTATGAAATTAACATGATAAGTTGACCACATTTTTACATGTATTGATCATATTAAAATGCCCACGTATTATCCAAAAAGGTCATATTTTTAATGGATCATATTCCATGAAATATGGTTAAATTACCATCAAAACATGTATTATCGTGATTAGCGTTTCATAGTTAAATTATCATGTCGATTTCAACGTTTCATGACCATTCATAATCTAGCTTGAAACCAATTTAATAAACATGACATACTCCCCAAAATATTATTATTGAAATATAAAAGTAATCAATCATATTAAAATTACCAAAAAATCATGAATTATGATTGTTTTGATGCGATTCAATTTGAAATATAAAAGTAATAAGATAAAAAATAAAAGTAATCAATCATATTTAAATTTACCAAATCCCACTAAATTAGGAAAACAATTCAATCCAATCCCACTAAATTGGGAAAACAATCCAATCAAATCCCACTAAATTAGGAAAGAAATATAACATAATATATGTATATCATAGTGAAAAGGGTAAGAAAGACAATTCACCTACTAAGAGGATGAAAAGATAAGTATGAAAAAAGGGAGGGACGAATTCTTACATAGCATGGATAAAGAGGATGGATATTTAAATATTTCTTTTTTATTCCTTCTAAAACCTTTTATCTTAAAAAATTATTAGAATATATATATATATGGTAATTGAGAATATAGTTGAGCTACTGAATACGTTACTTTGATTTGAACCCAACAACTTGAACCCAAATTAGTCACCAAGCCATCATAATATCATATAAATGGAACTTATTTTAAAATTCCCTTACTTAATTTCAAAAAACTCCAAACCAATTGATCACCCATCGAAATCCACGAGGAACTCCATCAACAACGAAAAAAAGAATGCTCTTGATCGAGAGTTTGTGATTAACCGACTCCTCTCAATAGTCATCATATACATGAAAATCTCTAAATCACTGTAAACAAATTTTATTATTTAAAAAATGCTCTTCACATTTGCATTTCTTCTCGAAATCTTTAGATGGAAGCGGAAAAATAAATCATCAGGGTGATTAATTCTTGAAATGGAAAATAAAAAAAGCATACATAGAAAAATTTTGGCAGCAGATAGGATGGTATAATTTCCAAATTTGCCTTTGTGAAGGATTGACTGGCGAAGCATGTAACGAGCAACATCTCCTCATTCCAACTTTACTTATGTAGTAGGAGAAAATATATACATCAGGGCGTTTAAACCAACTTATCCACACCTCGATAATCAATTATAATCGGTCATAAACTATTTGCAAATCCGAACCATTAAAAGCACAATCCAACAGCCAAGATCACAAGTCCATATTTTAGAAGAATAAGAGCGTTTGCATAAGAAGCAGACCGTGTATATGTATGTCTATATATATGCTCCCTCCTCAACTATCATAATGGCCATGTTAGAGTAGCAGAATGCGCAATTAAGGAGCGTTTCCGCAAAGTTAAAAGTTGTGAACTACTTTTTGTAGTACTATGTAGTCAAGTTGTTTCTACTAACAATTAATCTATAACCACAAACACTTACACACAAACTCACTCATATTATGTGTGGGACCCACACACTGTAACGCCCCGATTTTCTAAGAAATTTCGGAAGCATTAACCCTAAAATATACTGAATTTTATAAACTACTAGGCCTTTATTTGTCGTTATACAAAATTTACATTTTAAAAAAATACAAAAATAAATAAATCTAACATTTATTTAAACTTCTTCAGAGTAACTCTAGTCTTAATACAGATCCCACGCATACTCGGTCTCCGCTCTTGGTAATCCTTCTGTGTCAAATAGCTCCAAGAGCGGAGACCGATTTACCATAATACAAACGTATCCGTGAGTGATAATTCACCCAGTAGAATAATCTCAATCCTACCAACCTCTTACTCTACAATTAGCATTCAATAATAACAATAATATCACAATTGATAATACAAGATAGGTACAGAATTATAGCACATCGTCTTTTTCTTTACTATCCATCATCTTACATGAAATCTAAGAATTATCTCCACGAGATCCTTTCTTTCCACATTCACTAATTACAATTGTCTCATGAATCCACCCTTCCTCTTGCTTATCCTGTACCAGGGTCCTAGGTGAGCGCACCTAAGTTATGTACCGAGCATGTTCTCACTTAAGACCATAACAGAAGGATCAAGTCATCCCATGACGTATCGTACATTAAGGTCGGACATCCACTACCCCACGCTAACGATAACCGTCTCATGGGACCCATTCCATTCCTCAAAGAGAAACTTCCCATGACGTATTATATATTAACGCCTTACTAACTATAACCGTCTCATGGGACCCATTCTCTTTATCGAAGAAAAACTTTTCATGATGTATCATACATTAGTGTCGCAACATTTCTCAACACAGGACCCCGCAGGTAATCCATTTAAACACAGGGCCCCATTGGTTACCCTTGCTATCACCATGGCTCAAATCACAATGCACACAATCACGCTTCCAACACTTTATCAATTTCCATTTACTTAACATCGTCTACATGAGTCACTACTCATAACCACCCAGTGAACCTAGGTCCATTCTAGCATGTACAACATGATACAATAAATAACAGTTCAATTCATAATATGATACATTTCAATACAAAAGCTGCAAGCATGGCAATTGATATTGTGCGAGTAAATAAACACATAAGAGTTTTGGATTGGGCCAGTGCCTTTTGAATATTTAAATTTTATTGAACAAGTATATAATTTTATTAACTTTGAGGATTTCCATTAGTATTTTCGAAATCCGTAGAATATTTATAATTTTAGGATTGTACAAGTAGTTGTTTATTCTTTTGTCCAACTGTACTGCGTATATTTCTTTTCCCGTAGCATTATTATTAGACTAGCTAGAAGGAATCCTAACTTTCATTTAGTACCAGAGTCAAAGTCTATAGTTCTAACTACTAATTAGTTAGGTTAACCCCTGATTGTAATTATCTTACTATCTTATCCTACTAAGTATCATATTTTATACTAAACTAGTCATACTTCAATTAATATAGTACTTTAGGTGAAAACGATAGTTTAAAGAAAATAGGGTTATAGAATCTTATACTTTTAGAAATTTTAATGGTCTATAGATGTCTATTGGATTAAATAACATTTCTTTTAAAGAAAAATGAACTAAGGATTATTTTCACAACTTATCTTTTGAATTGTTTTATTAAAAACTACAATCCATTTATTAACATTCCATCATTTTTATTATTATACAACAACAAGGTTTAGTTAATGTCTACTTAAACATATTATATTCACGTCATATTTAGCAAGGACAACTAGTATTTGTCATTCTAAACATTACAATGTAACAAGTAGTGGTTAAAAAAAAAAGTCAAGAACATAGTTTAGGGTCAAATCTAGAACTACATTTAGTACAGGGGCCAAACTGTAATATCAGTGCATCTCTTTACAAATTAAATCGTGCATGCTACAGTAAACTGCAAAGAAAACAAAAACAGAGCAGTAACTTGTTTCCTCGGCTCCGATCCGCGGTTTCAATTCAATTCATTCCATTACAACTTGTTTAAATCTATTCTAATATCTATTCTAATCTATTCTAATATCTATTCTAATATATAAATGGAGAGCACCCCTTTGATGTCTCTCTTTTTTGAAATCCTGTCATGTATTTTCTTTGCCCATTACTGCCCCCTTCAGGGGAAGTCTTCAATACACATCCCTTTAAGGTGTATACCATATGCACCTATTGTGTGATTCATATTATGTCACCTTATAAAAAATTACTTGTAGGACCGGTCATTCATAACATTTTATTTCGTATCGTAACTTTTATACCAAAAATTCGTAACTTTTCAACAATATGATTCGTAACTTTTTAACAATAGATTCGTAACATTTTAGGATTCATAACATTTTGATGTATTTTAATAAGGGTGCATATGATACACATCCAAATAAGGGGTGTTTATTGTAGCACTTCCCCTTAAAAAAACCAAAAACAAAACAAAACAGTTAACGGTGAGGGTACACTGGACATTTAAACAAAAAAAAAACTACCCACAAACGGTTACCACCACTATGTGCAGACTGCACATAAAGAGAGAGTATGGAAATTGAGTTCGACTGATAATGGATGGTTCCTTTAATCACCACCAAAATCTCCTCTCCACCAACTAAACCCAATGCTATAACCCAACAACACCACTCTCCCTCTGCCACCGCCACCAACGGCGCCTCTTCCAATTGCCCCAAGCCCCCGCAGGCCACATCCTCTTCCGCCTCCTCTGCCACTCTCGGCAGCATCATCGGCAAGTCAAGCATTCACCGTCATTGTCGGCGGGGGCGGTCATTGGGAAAGGAGGGAAGGTTGTTGAGAAGATTAGGAAGGAGACTGGGTGTAGAATTAGTGTTTTGAGTTCAGTTAAGTCACCGCATAGTGAGGAAATCATAGAGGTTTGTATTTTTCTTCTTTTTTCCCTGGTACTATTCACTTTAGATTGGCCTTTTAAATTCTACTTGAGGCCGGGCACACGTAATACGTGTGCAAGTTGAATTTTGCTCCCACTTTTTGTTTGTTTGATCAAATTTGACAGAACATACAAAATTGAGGAGAGAGAGATGACGATGTTTGTCATTTTGATTGCATTCACTATTTAATTTACTGTTTTCTGTATTTATAAATATTTCGGCTGACGCGATGGTTGTATTATTATTATGTATTGGTCACAATAGATTAATACTAGAGGCGTCACAATAGATTAATACTACAGGTCGGGACACGCATGGAAATCGGATTTTGACAAGATTTGCACAAATGCTTTCCGCTTATTGGTTGATCAAATTTTTTCAAATTTAATCAAAATTCGAATTACGTGTGCAAGTTGAATTTTACTCCCGCTTTTTGTTTGTTTGATCAAATTTGACAGAACATACAAAATTGAGGAGAGAGAGATGACGATGTTTGTCATTTTGATTGCCTTCACTGTTTAATTTACTGTTTTCTGTATTTATAAATATTTCGGCTGACGTGATGGTTGTATTATTATTATTTATTGGTCACAATAGATTAATACTAGAGGCGTCACAATAGATTAATACTACAGGTCGGGACACGCATGGAAATCGGATTTTGACAAGATTTGCACAAATGCTTTCCGCTTTTTGGTTGATCAAATTTTTTCAAATTTAATCAAAATTTGACTTGCACAAATTCGAGCGCATGCACTAGTAGATTAATACTACAGGTCGGGACACGCATGGAAATCGGATTTTGACAAGATTTGCACAAATGCTTTCCGCTTATTGGTTGATCAAATTTTTTCAAATTTAATCAAAATTCGACTTGCACATGCATCGCGTGTGCCCCAGCCTCTTATAATATAATGACGTATAAAGTGCGAGTTGTGTGAACACAGAGAAGCAGTGATACATGTGTATAATTGTTCTAGCACGTTTGTATCTCATCAAAAGAAATCGTATACACATGTCTGCAGTGAGAGATAAGTAGTAGTACAGAGTACTTCCTAAAACGAAAGAAATTTCTTACTTATCGCAACATCTTTGAAAATTTGATAAAACAATAAATGGAAAGTATTTTTACAAAAACGTTGTGCAAATCCGATTTACACACACATCGCGTGTGTTCCGGTCTCTAGTTAACATTTATGGATAAATAATTAGAAGTGCTTAAGTGATCTCAATAATTGAAAACCCACTTGTGGGTTACTATTCATTGCCGCGAAAAGCAGAGGAAAATGGCCGTTCTCGACCACGCGATGTCAAGATCGATTTCTTTCATTCCTGGATCGTAAAATCAATAGGTAATCACATAATATACTTATGAGAGAGTAGGGAAGCGATTATTCTACCTCGGTCCCAACCGAAAAAGCGGGTAACGGTATTCCGGACAGCTTAGGACGGCTTCGGAAAAATCGTGCAAGAGGACGGAGCAACAGGACGTTAGTGCTAACTTCGGATGATTGAGGATTCATTTAGAGATGCTCGGGGTCGTTCTAGAAGATGGGCAGACGAAATGGGTGCTCGGATAAGTGTAGGATCGAAACCCACTTTTACTCTCTCACTCTAAACCACCATTGTTGGAGCCTGAAAATCTCTTTTTCTCTCCTTCTTTTTGCTATTGGATTCAGTTGTATGAGTGTGGGGTTTTGTGTGTAAATCTCGGGCTCCATGTGGTGGTATATATGGAGGAGTGAGTGAGTATAGAGAGGGATGGTTTGGAGGAGGTGGTGTGGCTGCAATTTTCATGGGACTTAGTGGTAGCCGAAATATAAGGGAGATGGAGTGGTGGTTCCGCTGGAAACAAGGAGAGAGAGAGAGAGAGAGAGAGAGGTGAGATCAGTCAGGAGAGATGAGGATAGGGGAAACACAGTCCCACAATTTTAGAGAGCAATTATCATGAACATAAACATATATATATATATATATATATATATATAATTGCATATTAAAATTTTGACTAATATAGAAATAAGATATTTGACTAGTTAATAAATTTTTTTTAGAGATAATTTCTGAATAAAAATACTTATAATTTAGTCAACTAATAAAATTTTAGGGTAACAATACGAGTTTTTATTTGAAAAATTTATGGCCAAAATTAAGGTCGTTACACACACTACATATAGCGTGTGTGCAGTGTGTTTGGGCCCACTTTTATGTTTCACACACTTTCTTTCTTAATTATTTTCTTTTCTCTTTCGCATATTAATTTCTTAATAATCCAAAAACCCTAGGTTTGGCTTAAAACAATTAGTAATTCATCTTGACGAGTACATTTGACAAACTATAAAATTAAAAAAGTTATTGAAGAAAAATAAGTCAAAATACACATCTCATGCCAATTTTTTCTAAGTTTGATCTAATTATCTTTACTTCTCTCATGGGATGAATGCAAAACGTGTTTTGACGAACCAAAAAGAAAATAAAGTTAAGGGTACTCAAAACTCCTCATTCCCCTCCCGCCGCCGCACATGGATATGGAACCCAAGGGGAGTTAAGTAATCGCTCAAAAGGACAAAATTAGGAGGAATTGGTAAATGGAATTAGTCATTCGGGCAAGCTATAGTTACCCCAAAAGTTATTGAAATTCAAACTTAAGCCTTATTCAATTTTTTCCCTCATACATATCTGAATAGTGCTTTACTATTAAATTCAGTAGTGTCAACGTCTTACAAATACACCATATGTCATACAAATCCAGTCACTCGCGGATGACAATATTGATGGACTTATTTGAAAAGTTTACAAACTTCAATAGTGGGTTAAACATTTTACTAATGCCTGCATTAATACAGACAGGAACCTATTGTTTGACATTAAGTTCAATTAAAAATAAAAAATAAAAACAGGGTTGACATTCGTAAAGATGATGATGATGATAATGATCTTTTATATTTTGTGATGAAGTCCAAATCTGATCCAGGAGCTCTGAACTCAAGGTTCTCGAGAAAGAAAGGGGTTAGAAGTAGGGGAGGAGCAAAGAATTTTGATTAGTGGGGTCAAAAGTTAGATTCATATGTAATAGTACTATTTTTTCTACGCACAAGTTCAAAATAACTAAATTAAAAAGTTAATTACAAGATCAAAATGCACGAATAATTCATTTTTGTCTTATAATTAATTGACCCCAAAAGACTTATTATATTTGAAAAATAATGCATGATAGTCTCATTTCTAACAGTATCAATTCTCGAAAAGAAGATACGCTTGGGAGTTCTATGCATTTAAAATAAGTTGGGGCAATTTAGAGATTTTTTGTGGGGTTAAAATAGCAAAATTTGGTTGCAATCTATCAAATGTTTTTGTGGAAAATCAAAGTGAGTGGAGAGTGACCCCACTTGTCCCTTGGTGCCTCCGCCCTTGGTTAGAAGGCCTAATAAGAGACACCGAAATTGATGTTTTGAAGGATCATCCGACGAGTAGTTCAGTAACTGTAGTAGAATTAGGATTTTTAGAAAGAAAGAATAAGAAACTATTAACCAAATCTGACTCCTTAAATTCTCCCTCATTTCAAATTCCTCAACAAATTTTGCATTTAAACACAGCCAAAAGATTCATTACTCAAGCAACCAGCACATTAACGGATTAACGTACATACACAACTACTGCCTACTTAAAAGTCGTATTACAAAGTCCGTATATGCTTCCGCCCGAGCTTGGAGAAAAAACTCGCAAGGAGAGCAAACAAAGCACCGATGAGGCACATGAGGCAGGACAAAACGAGCAAAGCCCAATCCTGGAAGTTTTTCTTTGGAAGGTGGTTCCTGTCTGAGATGAGCAATGCCCTGTATACGGATTCTGTGAGGGCATAAGCTGTGACCGGATCAGATTCATCAGCGAGAAATCCATACTCCGTGAGACAAACAATGTCGTACACTCCAGTAGCCTCGGATATGCCCAGGTGTTCGCAAATTCTTAGCCGGGATTCAATTCTATCTTCTGTTGATAACTTGTCACCGTGCGTCAATATCAAAATGGGGTTCTCATCTGCAGCCAAGTTCATTGCACAAGCGTAACGCAGCACATATATATTAGTTAGTAAGAAAAGAGAATTTCCCTTACTCCTAACGTATTAAAAATTGTGGTTCATTTTGCTTTAACCCGTTTTCTGAACAGGTTCATAGATCAGTGGTAAATCACAATATGACAATACTCACCAAGTGTTAGTGCACAGGCATACCAATCTAACAAGAAATACGGCAATTTCAGGTCTAAGCGGAGCATGGCTAGCCCCAGTGGCTGGTGAACTCTCCTACCCGGTGATGTTTTGAGCATGCCAAAGGCAGCACGGTACAAAAACTATTTTACAACTTACAACAGGTTTAGAACGGCAGCATTGATCCATGCAAGAACTGGATATACTCGTAAGTAGTAGTCCAATGAAAGGACAATCGAATTTCGAAATCAACTTAAAACATAGTACTACAGCTGCTAAGAGGTCAATAGTAAAACAACAAGGGTACTGGAGAATCATAGTAGAGTAGTAAAAGAAATCAACTTGTTAAAGTAAACTCTATTTCGCTCTGAAAACTTGTTTGAGATCACAAACTTGTGTACCAATTTATTAGAGCCGACTGGAGATTAGCTTTGATTGAAATTTGCTTGATATTGGCTCGAAAGATAAATAGTGGCAAGCATAACACAAAAGAATTGTTAGCAGTTATAGTGATGAATGGCGCTTCGGGCCGGGCAACGTTTTAAGTAAAGGGACGCTTAACATAGGCATAAGCTATATATTGTGACGGGTAAAGTCCACTTTCACTGGTTATTGCCATGTGCGGATACCTCCCTCATGGTTTAAAACTGACCACATAACCTACTTGTGGTTTTGAAAATGTACAGATAGACCCCCTGCCGTCATGTTTTCTATCTATATTAACAGACACAATATTAAAAAATCAATATAGCCTCATCATGTCCATTGATTTTTTTTTTTAAATCTAACCACATCATTCCCTATACCAAAAATTGAATCCAAACCGTTGATATTGTAAATTTTGACGAGTACTATATCTATGCCAAAATTCAAGTCAATCAAAAAATGAAAAGCTTATGGTCGAATCGATTTTGTAATGAAATTAAAATTTTAAATTTGAATTTATTAAAAATTAGATTACTGGGTTATTGATGTTTGATTGAAATAATTTTTTACAGAGATACTCTATTCTTTATTTAATACATTATGAACGACTCAGATTACATTCTAGAAGCGTGTGAGATACACCTCCGTTAATATGGATGGAAAACATGTAGGCATGGGATCTATCCGCACATTTTCAAAGCCACAGGTAAATTATGTGGTCAGTTTTGAACCATAAAAGAGATATCCACACATGACAATAATCACATGGGGTGAAAGTGGACTTTGCTCTATTGTGAGGGAACATCTAATGACAAAGAAATTGACAATAGAAAACGAAAACAATCTTACTGCTGTGTCTTAGTGCTGGTGAGCGGAAGAGCGCTTTTATGTCCTCCAACGGATTCTTATCACTAGCTTTCAAAGCTTTCCAAATCTCCGAAATGTTAGCCACCACTATCACACAATTCACTTTCCTCTTTGCAAACTTTGAAGATGATCTGAACGAAGGAACACCCAATTCTTCTTTCCTCAGTTCACTATTTCCTAGACTCAGACAGACTTGCTTATGATGAACTCCATCACTCACCCATTCCATCAATTCTTCAACACACTCGTCCACCCGATCATAATCAAAGCCCATTGTATCATACACACAGAACCCACTTCGCATTGACCTCAGCACGTTATGTTCCTCCATTGACATAGTTGTGGGGCCAAGACCTACAAAATGAACCCGAAGAAAAACCAAGTTAATACTACCCACCCACCCAAAACATGGAGAAGGGCCGCTAAATGGGCCCATTTTAAAGGATCCGGGAGGCATATATTGGATTCAGACCTAATCTTCTCTAGTCACTGCACAAAGTGGCTGTCCACGGGTTCCATCGAATCAATAATGTCACAGTTAATAGTTTGAGTTTTACCACTTGCCAATTTCGAAGAGGGATAACTGTGTAAAGATACCTACATATATGCATAAAACGGGGCTTTACCTGAAGTGGTCTTGGCGAAGGGAACAAGCCCGGAGCGTCCCAGAACGCTGTACATGAGGTTCACAAGTGAGCTCTTGCCGGCATTGTGAAAACCCACTAAGAGAATGGTGTTAACAGGAGGAATATCCATCTCTTCCTTCTTAAATCCACCTGTAGGAACCCAAAAATCCCCACAACGGTATGAGAAAAGCTTGTGCCGGAGATCGTCGAGTCCTTCCAGGGAAACTAAGGCCAACCTCTCCATTTCTCGGAGAACTTTGAGCCTTGGCGTGACCTTTGACAGGTCTGGTGGTACCTCCGACTTCAGCTTTGCGCATTCTTCAAACTTTGCAGCCGATCTCCACCAGCAACATGCGGCCATTTGCGAGGCTTCGTACTCCTCTTCTTTGTCGGAAGGAAGACGTTGGTTTTTCATGTGTCTTTGCTTTCGATGGCTCTCTCTTTTTGACTGTCTTTAGAAACAAACAGTTCACTGTTGGAGAGGGGTTTAAACGGGAAGGCTCGGAGATGAGACAAGAGAGTACTCACTGTCTCCATCTCGATCTTTATGGCGTTGTGCATGTCAGTTTCCCCATATTGCTTCTCCACTTGTTGCAAAGGAAGGTTCCGAGCACTTGCAACGAATATTGATAGTAGGGAAATTTTCATATTATCGCTTCAATTTTCACGCAAATTACACATAGATATATAATCTTAACGAAACATCACATAAACATTTGAGGTATTAAAGAACTCATTAATTACACCCCTGCCGTCAACTTCTATCAAAAAAACAAGCGGAAAATATGTTTCTCTTTCTAATTTTGCTACCAAACAGATTTTTTTGCACAAAATTCTCCACAGTTTTTTTGTGAGGCCCATTTTTGAGTCCCACACAAATTATCTGATCCGTTCATTAGTTCTAAAATATTTTTTCGAGCGACCTTTTCAAAATCAGCTCCATCCGATAAAGATAAGTGTTTACAACTTCTTATTCAAAATTTCAAATTAAAATTCTGAATAAAAAGTTGTAAGATTGAATTAAACACTTACATCTATGTGATAGAGCTAATTTTTTACAATGTCATGCAAAAATAATTTTGAAATTAATGAACGGATCGGATCATCTTTTGGGATCCAAAACTGAGCCCCACAAAAAATCTATTTAATACTATGGTTTAGTTTGGATAAAAAAAAGTTAACTTTTTTTGTATTTATTGAAAAAAAATCGCATTTGTTAGTTTTAGGTCAAACCTTTGAGACTTATTGATTCATCTCGATGAAAGGAATAAAAAAGGTATAAAATTTTGATCGAAACACCTAATTTTTTGATAGTTTTTTGACTTATTTTTTGTGTCTTTATTCAAAATATTATGAGTTTCAATAAAAATTTTATACTTTTCTGATTTCTTTCATCAAGATGAATCAATAAGTCATAAAAATTTGACCCAATAGTAACAAATGTGAAAGAAATTTAAATAAAGACACTTAACTCTTCTTTTTTTTTTATCCAAACCCATCTCTTAGTATTACACAGATTTTGTGTGGGGCCCACTTTTAGGTGTCAAAGAATGATCCGATGTATTCATTAATTTTAAAATATTTTTTTTCTTGACCCCGTGAAAAATCAACTCCATTGGATAAATATAGGTGTATCCAATCTTACAATTTTTGATTTAGAATTTTAAATTAAAAATTGTAACGATTGGATCAAACATTTACATTCATCCGATGGAGCTGATATTTTCCAAATCGCTCGAAAAAATATTTTAGAACTAATGAACGGATCAGATCATTTGTGTGGGATCCCAAAATGGGCTCCACAAAAAATATGTGCAAAAAAATCTATTTGGTAGTAGTAAAATTGGAGAGAGAAACATAGTTTTCGTTTTTTTTTGGATGGAGGTTGACGACAAGGGTTTAATTGATGCGTTTTTTAATACGTCAGGTATTTATGTGATATTTCGTTAAGGTCAAATACCTATGTATAATTTGGGTGAAATGTCAAGTTTCAATATGAAATTTTCCCTTTAAGAGTCATCATTGAAAAGGCAACACCAACGGCCACACTTTCGGAGATTTCTGCAATTATTACAGCAGGGTACAAGATACTAGTACTCTACTACTAATAAACACGACAACTATAGCTAATAATAAACACGACAACTATAGCTAAACAGAAAGTCTACGATTCCTAACCCCAACATCCCGATCGGATTCCGAAGTCTCGCGGGGCATACTTTGGCCACCAAACAATCAATCCGATCTGTTCAAAAATTCTAAAAAAAAGAACCGAATGGGCCTACGTAAAAATCAATATATATACAAAAACATGGAGTATTTGGATCGAGCACGTACACACATCGGATGCTATTTTTGAACGGCTCGGATCAACCGTCCGGAGGCCGGAGTATGTCCAGCGGGACGTCGGGATCCCTTTTGGTCGGGACTGTAGCACCACTGATTGCTAAACCCAGGGGCCAGGGTTTATACCTCTCTTCGCAAAAAAAAAAAATCAAAAAATGGACGAAATCACTTTATACTATTGTGTCATACATAGAAAACGATACTCCCTCCGTCCCAAAATGGATGACAATTTTTAAAATTTGTGTCATTTTTCATTACTTATATCTTTCAATATACAATGTTTTTCATGAATTTGAAAATTTTGTATAATAAAACTAATCGAGAACTATCAAACAAGATAAATATTGTATATCTTTTGAGATTCATATTGAAAGATATAAAGAATTGAAATTGACATAAATATCAAAAATTATCATCCAATTTGGGACGGAGAAATTATAAATTAAGCAAGGTATGATTGTCTATATAAAAGCGTCTCCAAACTCTGAACCAAATTTTTGAGTAAAATCCTCTCAACTTATTCCGATCATCGACTCAAACTCATATCAGATTGAGCTTTACTTAAAATTTACACAAAGTCATTGGATAGTTAAATTTTCACTCAAATTTTCGAAAACCTGTTTTGCTATTCATAGTTAAAAATTATGTCATTTATAAAGATTTTACTCAAATTGATGCTTATACAGTTATACTCCTACTTAATTCATTAGACTACTCCGTACCAAATAAAGCTTTTCTTTACATTTTTACTCAAATTTTGAGTACCGGCCGGAAATGCTGGTGTTCAAGATAGTTAGGACCCGTTGCTGCTGGTTAATTATTCAATAGTCTCATACTACCGTGTGACATATCCACGTGGTGCTCCCAACCAACTAAGTAACAAAAAACTTTACAAGTAGCACATAGTTATTGTGGGTGGTTGGGAGATAAGAATTGACCCATTTAGTATGGGTGGCGATAATTTATTGGCTGAGAATACCAAGTAGGACATGCCACATAATACTCTTGAACTATTGAAGAATTTTCTGCATTCAAAATAATAAGGCCCATCCCACTAAAGGATACTATTTTTTTTAATTAAAAATAACGCATTGTGAGAAAATAAACTTGTAAAATGAAAAATAAATACTTTAAAATAAAAATCTTTGCATAATGGGGCCTAATTCAGTGAACCGCCAACCGACATGACGATATGTAACATTAAAGAAACCAAAGGTATAGTAGGGGTAATTACTTGCAGACGGATTATTTGGACTGCGCGCGAAACGGCTCAAACGGTAGAAGAAGAGAAAGGATAAGGTGAGGGGGATGGAGGAGAAGCTATCGGCGGTGGCGAAGACACTAAAACCCTCTCCAATTCAACAACTGTCCCTTCTTGCCCAGAGTTGCAACGCTGTCAACCTCGCCGAAGGCTTCCCTGATTTCCCCGCTCCTTCCCACATCAAGGACGCCGCCGTCTCCGCCATCAATTCCGACTTCAATCAATACAGGTTTTCTTTCCCCTAACCACCTTTCCATATTTATTTATACTATACTATTATCATTGCTGCTGCCTCAATGTCAATGATTAGCTCGGAGTCCTGACTGTCAATGATCCTCTTTGATTTTCATAGTCTGTTTGGCAACAAAGAAGATGTCAGACAAGTAAAGTAATGGAGTGATTTAGCTATATTACTACATTAGATTGATTTACTCATCTGGGGATTTCGTTTTGTTATCGGAAGAATTTTGGGCTATATTCCTGCTTCTGCTTCGTACATTTTTCTCATCAAATTGGACCTGACCCATTTGAGAGAATTAGAAGCCTTGCACAATTCACTTCTGATATCAATAAAAGGTACTCCTGAATGGAGCATATGGGTGCTCATTAGAGTAACTAACTCACTCCAACCCATCTCAATTTCTGTAAAATGGAGACTCACACCTCCAACCAAACTCTATATTGCATCTCTGAAATGGATACCTCTCCATAGTTGTAAATTTGTCATGAAAATGGAGATGAGCCTCCCCATGTTGGGAAACCTTCAAGTTATTTAGATTACCTTGATGAAAGACCAGTGTTGATATTTGATAAATATTTCAGAAATTAAAGAATGCAATTTGTTGGGAAAGTTGAGTCTTGGAAAGAAATCAAGGAATTTTTAAATGAGCAGAGAAGAAATTGAGAACTACAATTGTAATGTGTCTTAGAGTCTCGAAAATGGATCAGTGGACTGGACTTGCTCTTATGCAATTAATATTTTGAAGTGAGTGCTGCTATACACACGTAGACATATTGTACATCTTTCGGAAACCAAACTAGACACCACAAATATTTAATAGATTTTCCCACAAAAAATTCTTTTGCAGAAGCCACACTTGTTTATTACATAAATATGAACCCTCATAATAAAACTTTTCCTACTGTACTCCCCTTGGTAACTACACTCCAACATTCGTACTAAAACCGCAAAGCCTTGTAACTTTGCTTATGAAACAGAGGTTTATATAATAAAATTCTCCTATTGTGAATGCAACTGCACCAGCAGGTAGATCTTTCTCAATACATTGGTTATAACAATTGGACACTCGCAGCATATTTGGTAATTTCCATTCTTAGATATCATTTCTTCACATACAGTTTATGATTGGCATGCTTGTATAATCGTATAATGTTTATATAGTCAACGTGACACTTATTTCACACCACCATAATGTGACATTAAAGAGGGCTGGAAAGTGTATGAGACACGATAAGGGATCAAGATCTTTGTAAATCACATGATTATTTTTATTTTTGGTCATAAATTGATGATTTTCCTGGTTTACACCAGGCATGTTCAAGGAATTTGTGATCATGTGGCAAAGATCATAAAGTACATGCATGGATTAGATGTCGAACCTCTAACGGATATAGCTATTTGCTGTGGTCAGTCCGAGGCATTTGCGGCAACAACGTTTGCGTGTATGTTTTCTGATCTTAGATGGTTTATTATGTCAGAGTCTCAGTTATATGGTTCATTTCGTTGACTCTTGTATATTCACGCTTTTTTGTTGGCAGTATTAGACAAGGGTGATGAAGTTGTACTGTTTGATCCTTCATATGAGACATATGAAACATGCATCAAATTAGCTGGAGGCGTCCCAGTAAGATACTTTTGGTTCACTGAGAGATATCTCCATTCATTGTCCTTTCAATGTAGATCTGGTTGATTTCTAATGCAAGCATTGTCGTTTTGTGTCAGAATTATACTATCCCTACCTTTTTAACTAAGAAAACGGAAACAGGTATATGTGCCACTCGACCCACCTTGCTGGACTTTGGATGCAAATAAACTCATGAAGTCCTTAACTGTTAAAACAAAAGCTATTGTATTGAACAGGTGATTAAATTTCTTTTTCTTTTTTTTTTTCATCTTTTGAAAGGCGGATTTGGAATATGAAGGAAACTTGGAAACTTATGATATTCACAAGCACGAAACACGTCGGCATATAATATACCCATATTAGAGCAGGTTGTTGTTTGACAGAACAGATGAACGACAGTTGTTTGGAAGTCATGATCCTAAGTTAGCAGTAAAGTGTTATCTGTATAAAATTTCCCCTAGCGCGGCTTGTTCTAGGACTCACATTATCGTGTTTTTGAGCTTTTACAGATTTTGAGTGGATGGAATATTGAAATTTACTATCTGGAGTGTCAATTTTCAAATCAAAGCATTGTCTATATACTTAATAGCTCTCTCTCCTTCCACTACAAACTCAATGAATTGGTATTAAATCCAAAATGTTAGTACTTCCAAACCAAAATATGCAAGGCTTGTCTGACTGGAAGTTTGATAAAAGATTTGCCGAGAACAAGTAGCCCTCTTTCCTCCACCCAACAGTAATGTTTCCTCGTGAGATGGCATAATTTCTTTATCTTTGTTACTTATGTGGTTGTATATTTTGTTCCAAGGAACTTAAGTTTCCAGGTTGGCTGAAATTGGTACTGGTTTGAGATCCATGGAAGTATGCAATTTATCAACTGTTTCCCAATCGAAAACAACTGTGCATAATGCACAGACAGCAAGCTTCTCAATGCTGCCTGATAGGAAAAGATATTTTGAGTTTATAGAACTGTTCACTGAAACATTTGTAAATATGGCGTTACTGTATCATAGTTGGAAATGCACTGATATATTGTGGCACAGCCCTCATAATCCAACTGGAAAAGTTTTCACCAAGGATGAGCTTGAGACAGTTGCTGGAGCTTGCCACACCAGGGATTTACTGGCCATAACAGATGAAGTATGAAAAAGTCAATTTGCTTATGCATATTTAGCAATTCTGTGCTTGACATTATAGTTATTCCATGCGCCTTGTGGCTTGGAAGCCGAACATACGTTAAATTTTAGTTTCCTGTAACTTGTAAATAGGGAGACAATTTATGAAAGGTGGGGTTTGATACACATACCACAACTATGAGACGAGAGGGGAAGACTTCCTTTGAGTAAATTTTCTACACATTTGAAACACATGCAATTGTGTCTGTCATCGATTCATCTGTAATAGTAAGTTTCAATCGCAATATGATTCACAGTCAAACTTGGAGGCTGTAATTGTTTATGGAGTACTGTTTATCAAAGAGAGGAATTGTTTACTACTAGATGGATTTCATGCACTCTGCACCAAATCATTATTTGTTATTACTTGACGCAGGTCATATACGCCTCATCAAATCATAATTTATTTAAGAGAAAAAGAGGGTCGCATATCGTCTGGATAAGAAATGGAGTCAGGAAGGAGGAATAATGGGAAACTATGGATAATCATCATATCTGTCAGTTGCTGTTGGTAATTGATGGAATGTTGAAAGATTGTTTTTTTATTTTTTACCTTTTTTGTTTCTCTGGGGAACACGTTGAGTACTACTGAATTAATTAGGACGAGAAATCTTACCATTAGGCATTCTCACTGGCATAGTTCCAAGTACTACAAATAGAAACATGCATTGTTTGTCTGCCTTGCCATATGGTCGACTGAGAAAAATTCTATTCCAGAAATAGACGAATGAAATAATAGATTATGAAGAAAACAGATGTAGTAGTAATTGATCCAATCATCTTTTTAGGAAATCTTGCATGGACTGGTGCTGATTCCTTATTCTCTTTCAAGACCTGAACATCAGTGCAATCCCTAATAAGTGAAATCTACTGTCTCCTAAACAGCCTTCTACATGCAATGGATTGTTTTTGTTTGATTGGAACTGCCAATAACCAAGGAAAAATAAAAAAACATGGAAGTTGCTGAATTTGATAGCATGTCTTTCCCATTATTTGCTGTTATTACTTATTTGCAATTTGGTCTTTTAAGTTTTCTGGATCTCTTTTTCCAGGTATATGAGCATATAACATATGACAAGAAGAAACATATATCGTTGGCCTCACTTCCAGGAATGCAAAAACGAACTATCATTACCTCTTCATTGTCAAAGACATACAGTGTTACAGGCATGCTTCAATACCTTACCTAACAAGACTTGTTCCATAAGTTGCAAAGGGTGGGAGATTACCTGTTCTTCCATGATTCTGTTGAAGTATCTCTACCATTCTTACATTGTCTTCTTACTGCTAGTTGGAAAAGATTTCTTCTTTTGCTCATGTTTGGATCTGCATTTTGTCAACATGTGTGTGTTCCCTGTCAGGTTGGAGGGTCGGATGGGCAGTTGCTTCTGCTTGTATTGCGTCTGCTATTAGAAATATCCATATCAAACTAACAGACTCTGCTCCAGCACCTTTCCAGGAAGCTGCCTTGACTGCTTTGAGAAGCCCCTTAGAGTACTTTGAATTATTGCGAAGGGTAGGAATAAAGAACTACCTTTTCCAGGCTTTGTCAATTTGATTGTGTGCAATTGCGCAGTTATTGGAGAAATGTGTAATCATATTTATGCCAATTATCTTTTAATGCGTGGTGCTTAGGATTATGAATCAAGAAGAGATTACACAGTCAAGTTGCTTTCTGGGGTTGGTTTCCAGGTTCATTTTAAGCCTGAGGGTTCATTTTTTCTTTTTGTGGAGCTTCCAGAGAATTGCGTGGTATCTGATGTATGTATCTTCTTGATTTAGTCCAATCATATTACGAGTTCAAGAATAGGTGTTTGTTGCCTTTGTGTTTATTTCCATGATTAGGTGTGATTGATGTGAAGCTGTCTAATCCATTTGGAATATTAAGTCCTCCAATTATAAAGGGCAATCCACTCTATGAGACTCCCGCTATGGCCAGTTCTGGGGAGGGTCAGCTATGCGCTGTATTACCCCAACATAAATTCATTATTTTTTCCAATAGTGTTTAATATAAATGCATAATTTATTTTGAAATTAAGCTACATATTGCTATTCCATTTCTTAGTTTACTTATACAGCACAAAGTTGAAGTTCAATATTATGTTATGACAGTCCCTATTATGCGGGAGCTTCGTGCATTGGGTATGCCCTTTTGGGCATTTAGCCCATAAATTGCTTAAGGATGACAAAACTACAATGTTCCCCTTTCATGGTTGGATCTATTGCTTGGATTTGCAACCTTGCGGTATTTGTTGGTTTGATTCGTTTATATTCTCCTTAATCTGTTTCATAGTTTTCATATTGTACCTGAAGATATAGAGTGCTAGATTGTATTTTAGCCAGAAAAAGCTTTAAAAAAAATGCTACTAAATCTTTTATATCAACCAGAACTCATAAATCAAAATCTACCAAACACAAATTTGGTGTATGTGCTGTAATGGTTTATGGGCCAAAACACCAGCACAACTGTTTGAGTCCAAGAAACAGGATTCACCCTGTTGTCTTTTTGTAGTCATTCATATAAGACATGTAATCAGTTGCTAGCCATGTACTTGAAGGCTAAACTTGTTGAACTTGAAGTATTTCATTTCTTCATTTGATTAATGTTGTGCTGTTTATATGTTGGTGGATTAACATAGAGCTTAACGCTTTCAGGTGGAATTTGTTGAGGAACTAATTAAACAAGCGGGGGTGGTTGCTGTACCAGGATGCGGATTTTTTCACAGAGACTTATATTTGGATAAATTTTTTCCAGCAGATTATAGCTATCAGAAAAGATATATCAGGTTTGCTTTCTGCAAAAGTGATGCCACTTTGGCTGCCGCTGCACAAAAAATTGGTGAGCTTGTGAATTCTTCAGGGCTTCTCAAACTGTTCCATTCTGACAGAAAGATGACATGTGGGAAGTAATGGTATGTTATTTAACCTCATTAAATTTGGCCGCTGATAATACAGGGAAAGTTGAGATGTACCGACCCTAATGGACATTCATTATGCATTGTAGTGCTAGTGCAGTGTGTTTTACAACTTGCAAATGTTTCCCAGTATAAGCATAAAGACTTTAATGCCCTGTCACCTTTCTGAATATGACATCAACATACAACCTGTGGGGAAAGCTGATGAATTTAAATTTAAATAATCATTCTTTGTAAAAAGGAGTTGGCATGTTGCTTCATAGTAAAGTGAAGATACAAAAGCTAAATGCTTTATTACCAACAGAACTTTCTATTTCCCAAGATACGTAACCTCCCTTGCTTGGTAAAGGAATACATGGACCAAAGTATATCCTTTCCGCCATTCTAAACTTTGCTTCAAATCTCTTCCTGCCCCTACTTTCTATTCCACTACCATAGCCCGATTAGTCACCCAATTAATCTATGCAAGAGAATACCAACACAGATACAAATTCAAAGCAATCTGTCATTTCTGCTCACGACACGATTTGAGGAATATGGCTACTGAAAAAGTGAGGGATGAAATTTCGGGCGGCAACAGTGGTTGCAACCAAGATTGTGCAGCTGAAAGAATGTCAAACTACAGAGAAAATGTAGAATGCCACCTGGGAAAAATGCTTGCTCAAAGAGCAGTTTTTGGCTCAAGCCACAGACGAGCAGGAGGAAGGAAGGTCGGGACTAATAACGCGAGGATGTCACCAAGTAGGCTAAGCAGGGTTTCTTTGCCTGATGAATCACAAAACAAGTCGACGGGTAGAGTTTCTTCTGCTGATTGAATCAGAAAACTAGAGGAATGTCAATATTTCACTTCATTAGTACTCCATAGACCTTTAAGGTTTTTTTTTTTTTATCATAAATCCTGTCCTGTAAAATTCTTATAGAGCAGTAATTTGAAAAATTAAGATTTTCGTCCTAACGATTCCTTTCACAATACGGAGAAACAGTGATATCTAGTAGTTCATTTAGTTTAGATATTTATTTCTTTTACTTTGGAAGATGACTGCGTAAAATTCACAAAAAAAAAAAAAAATAGAAAAATGGATGAAATGGGTGGTTGATTGTGATTTGAAGTCACAAACCACTACTAAAAGTAACACACAAACCAGAGTTTGATGTCATTTCGTTGAAGAACTTACTACCCTAACCATAATCTAAAGCTTAATGCTAAAAACATGCTACGAAGTGTAGAAAACAGTCCCATCGAACTAACTTCATGAAAATTTCTCATCCTTTCTTTATCATACTTCAACCGAGGACTCGTTTCGATTATCTAATTTTTTAGGATACTGCATTCATGTAACTTTAGGTAAGTCTTCCCGTAGGTTTAAATTTTATTTGCACACTGTATTTCTAGGCATTACTGAATGGCTAATACCTACTAGTGGTAGTCAACTACTACTTACTTTCCTCACCCAAGTAGCGAATGTTTTTTGATTCGCATACACACATATCTACAATCTAAACATTGTTCCCAAAAGCCCAAGAACTACCATAGTTCAAAAGCAAAGAGGCAAGAACCTAAGCCTAGGATTATGGTACCATTCCTGATGTACCTCAGTTACCTCACATATTACATGGGGTTGGAATCTTGTATGAATGTGTATATGCAACTCAATCTTGTACCTCTAAGCAAGCCCCCAAATCACAAGGCACGGGTAAACGATTAAACCTACGACATTGCGTAATGTGAGGTCCATTAGGTGGTGGTGGTGGTGGTGTCACCTATATTGTCAACATCATATGATACCTATAAAGGTGATGGCCATGGGTATAATGTTCAATACGGTCGACATTGAAACTCATTGTTGAACACGATATGAAGAAATCTAGATTACACATGGTGTGGAGATTGCATGGGACAGGGAATTTCTGGGGGCCTAACTTAGAAGGGAGCAGTAAGACTAGTAGTCAGGTTAGTCGCACCCTTCCAGCTTGGAAAGGGAAAAGCTACCCCTGAAAAGCTCCCACAGCTACATAGCTGGGTCTTCCTTAAAAGAAAGTGGGGAGCTTTTTCGGGAATTGGTTCCCCACGCAAGATTAAATGTATACATGAAATGTGAGATCTGAAAAGCGCAAGATTAGGGCACTAGTGGTTGTTCCTTGTACTTTGATGTCCCATGATCTTTTAAAGCTACAATGGTAAATCATCTCATGCCATAGCTTGTTGAAATCTATTATGTTCACTTTCCTGTTTTCCCTTCTTCTTTTCATGTGACTAAGCATTCGTTAAAACGAGGATAGTAGATTTAATGTTAGATTTGGTTCCAATTGTTTCTTCAGCTCGCTAAAGGTTAAGCCCAGTCAAGCTACGTATAGCCAGCCAGTTCATGGTAGTTGAGTCATGAGAATTCAATCAACTCCATAAAAAGTGAGAGTAAGATTGCTCGTCCATTATTCTTCGCACTCACGTTTGCAAGGTGGACTTCTTTTGCTCAACTACATATGGTTCATGTGTATTAGAAGCTACAGATTTAACGGGTTGTCTATGATTCATCACTATAATGTTTTAAAGGTTATTCTGGGCCCATTGCCACGACATTCTTAACCTGTAGTTTTACCCGTATCTGTAGGGCTAGTTTTCATCCCATACTCCATGATATGATGCCATTAACGCCCCAGTAGTGGGTTTTAGAGCTAGCCTAACCTGTTTGTCCCAGATACAATAAACCTAGAGTCCTTTTTTGGGCATCGCATTGTCGGAATAAGGAAAAGGGCAGATCAAGATTAGCAAGATGTTTCTAGAGCGGGATAAACTCTGTTAGATGGAATTCCTCACTTGTAGCCTACACCACTACGTGATTGTCATGGAGAGTTTGTTTCATATTTTCTAAGTTGTTTTGATTGTGCTTAAGACCAGAAACGTAAGTCTCCACTCTGCATGCAATATTGCAATTGTGCGAAACAACCATCCAATTCTAAATTACCCTGCAATTTTTTTTAGTACTTTGAGTGCACCAAAAAATAAGTAAAGTGAAAAACAATTCTTAAAATACAGTATTAAAAGTTTGAAGAATCTGCTAAGAAAAGAGAAAAAAAATGGTTCTCTGAGCACCGTACACGTACGCTTAATGCTAAATTTTGAAGTGTCTCTTGGGAGATTTTAGGGGCTAACATATATTAAAGATTTGACATGAAAATCTGTCCTTGTTGATCTCACGCACACATCAATGGCAGACAGTTTGTGTCTCGTCATGTCATGAAGCTAACATGCATGCATGGTACCCAAATACGTGTCGCCTTGCCCGTGGACTCAAACTCTGGAAAAAATAGTGCAATAGTTTGTGGTGACTTCTTTCAGACCAAGACGACTGAAATGCATCCCCCCATTTGCAGCCACTGTAATGAACAAGAACATACTGTGGAAACTTTTATGTCCAACTCAATACTAATTGGCAACGAGTGGAGAGGTGCTTCATGTTATTATACATTCCACTCCCAAGCAATGTGGGACTATGTCTCCTTAGCATCTCCTCACGTGCAGCCGCGTTGAGGTTTGTCACGTGTAGCCTCTTTTTGGGTCTATCATTGTGCAACTTTTTGCTAGTCTGTCATCGTGGGGTGTGGATTGTGATATCCGACCCAACAAATCGAGTATTATGAGGTCTAGCTATGCTGTCATTTTGGTATAAATATTGGCCCTTTGGCTTCATAGAAACCAGCTCCCTCTCCATCCCTCTCCATCTGTCATGGAGGAGGAAAGCTTTAACCCCACCAATACGAGGGAGGCTTCAGCATTCAAACTATTTGGTTTTCAGCTGAGTGAGGGCAATGAAGTAGGCAGAGAGAAAACAACAGGACACTGGGGATCAGAAAACAAGAAATTTGAGTGTCAATACTGTGATCGATTATTCTCCAACTCTCAGGCACTAGGAGGCCACCAAAATGCACACAAGAGAGAGCGTCAAAGAGCAAAGCGGGCCCAATTTGGCAATCGTCCGCTAATTGCTCTTAGCTCCCGCTCAGTCACGTCGTCGTCGCCATCATCATCATCAGTACCCTCAAACCCCCCATGCCCAAAAGTGTTAACCGGCTCTAGTGCCGCTGCTCGTTTTCCCTCTCCGATTTATATTGGGCGGCCACTACATTCTTCTGATGTTGCCACTCCACCTTATAGTCAGTTTTCTGGTTTATTGCCTGAGGGGGATGTAGATCTCAATCTTCATCTAAAGCTCTCTACTTCTGGTTGATGTTGGATTTGCATCAAATAAGTTTTCTTTGAGCAGTCACTACTATGTTAGCCTACTTCCTACTTCACACACACACCACCACCACCACAACCATTTTCTGAGAGGGATTGCTTCCAAACTATATCAATGTAACGCTTTATTTTAGGCCTAAAGGAGACTTGTCCGAGTTGGGGTTGTGGGAAACCAGTGATTCTGTAGTATAGACGATGTTGAACTTTACCGCGCCAAGGAAAAAAGAAAAAGATGTTGCACTTTACGAGCTCAAAAAGAAAAATACAAAATTGAAAAAAGCGTGCAGGTTTTTCTTGTATGAGGCTCAGGGTACAGTTCCAATTTCCTTCCCTTGTTTGTCGCAGTGACTAATATTGCCGTCGTAGAGGTGTCCAACCATGGTGTCGTTGGGCAATGTGATTTGGTTTTTTGTCGAAGAGGATTTATCGATCAAAACGGATAGGGGCATTTGTGTGCTTTGATTCATTATGATGATACTCTCCGTAAGATTGTACTCCTTACAAAGCCAGAATCTAATAGGAGGCCAAGCATAATAAGCAAGATGACCTTACAGCTAGCTAAAAAGATAGTAGTACTAAAAGCTAAGGTACAAAGATACGACTGTCGCACAAAGCAACAACGTACGTGAAAGGAAAACAGAAAAAAGAAACTCAAGTATCAAGAAAGAGGTGGTTCTTTCTACTATGTCAAAATTCCCTTGTTCGTTCATGTGGAGTATTATTATTCTACGGTCGACATTTCCCCTCAATGAAAGAACAATCTAGAAATTAAAACAAAAGATCGATATACTTACTGTATAAAGAAGTGCTGTACGTGTCTGGATGAAGTATATATATGCATGCTTTTACCGATATTAATTACAACACCACACAATTAATTAAAGAACCCCTTTTTTTCTTTCTTCCTTCCTCCTTGATTTTCTAGATTTTCATTGCTTCTTTATTCGAAACATACAGTAATATTTAGGCCCAAACTTTCAGACCTAAATAGAATAATAAAACAAATTTGAAGAGATAGATATTACAGTACGTGAATATGCATGCATGAACGTTACATTCATATATACCCATCGCGTGTCCCGGCCTCCTGCTCATGTTACGTAATTACCCTCTTGCCACCATCATCTTGTTGTAACGTTCGACCTTCTCCAAGTGTTGAACCCTCATCTGCTGATAAAATTTAGCAATGAATTCCTCGGCCTTCGAATCAATCATCTCATCCCCCACATTATTATTACTAATCCCATCATCTCCCCCATCATCATTGTCGTCAGTTTCACCTTGCTTAGCAACTGCTGGAAGATTAACAGCTGAAGCATATCGGCTCTCTGATCCCTTGTCAAGTTCCTGGAGATTGGTTGTTGAACCATATTGGCTCATTCCGTCGTCAGAATTGGCGGAGGAGTGATTAATAATGGCGTGTGGTGATGGTGGCAGCGGGGTAGACACATCGTCAGGCTGTTGTTCAACGGTGGGTGAGGTTGCAATTGAATGAGCAGACGGTCGCCGGGATTGGTTGTCCTGGAGATGGAAAGGGCGGATTGACCCGACAATTTTCTTCCACGTGACCTTCGAAGGCACCTCAGGTTTTGGCTTCCCTTCTAGTCGGCGGCGAATCAGGAGCGTTGCTGCCTTGAAGAGGGTGAATGCGCCTCTCTTCTTCTTGTTCTTCTTGCCATCGAGAGGAGGTGTCTTGCCATTTTTGGCGGCGGTGGGGGTGGTTGGAGCTATGATACCGGTGGTGGTTGATTTATCTTCCATCTGAAGATAGGAATAGAGAATTTAGGCCCTCTTGTTAAGGGTGGTTTGCCCTGCATTGGAAGGGTGACTTGGGGGAGAGGCTGTTGATGTGCTTCCACTATTTATATATAGGGAGGAGGACATATGTTTGAGTACTGGGCTGGAGTACGTTGTGGTTGACCAATGGCATTATGGGCATTCAGAATGTTCTGAGGTTCACGATTCTTGTTTAATAACTACTTTTTTCGTTCTTAATATAGGTACATAAAATTTGCTTGTTTTTAGGACCAGGTAGGTAGTCTCCTGCTAGGAAAAAATATGAATATAGAAATGTAATATTGGTGCATGTTGGCGGAAATGGGATTAATACTTAGCAAATAAGCATTTCATCACGGTGATGAAGTGGTGTACATTTTTTTTTGGCCGCAGTTATCTAGTATTTATCCCCGGTAGACGCGGTTTTTAGGTCCTCCGATCGAGATCAAACAAAGTTGGCTTCCATTACCTTACTGCATGCTAATGTTACATACCTATCTTACAACCGTTCATCAAAAATTTCAAGAAAACGGTAAGGTCGTACTTTGGATAAATACACTCTATCCAGTCCTCCTATCGGCCGGTGTCCGAGAAGTAGTACTTGTAAGGTAGTGGCCGCCGGACTGGAGTTATGTAGTTGCCTCTGCCCAATTCGTACGTCCTCCTGTACACGTTCATGGGCCAAGAAGGGGTCTGTCTGTCTAGTTGCCCTCTTGGTTGTCGGCCTCTCGGTGCATGGCTATTCTCATAAGTTGCTCGGCCAGCTAGCTAGCTACTCTCCACAGCCATATGATATGGGCCCAGTAAAAATATACTTATCGCCCCCATATAAGGGGTTTGATTAACGTCATGACCAAATGTAATACTAAGTAGGGGAGCCGGTAAATTCCAAATTAATTATGGGCTAGTGCGTCTTTCCGTAGGTGAAGAAAACAAGTTTACTTGTAAAAGCACAATGACAATGTGTAACTGGCTAGTTGGGTGTCCCGCTTCTTCCATCATTTTTGTTCCATTCAAAATGTCCTAAATGACCTTTAATTATAATGATTTAATTATAATGATGCACTGAAGCTCATTCGGTCATTCCTTGATCTCAAGAGCATTGAGGAGGAGGATCCTTCCATGATGAAACTTCATGGACAAGAATTTTAAAAAGCCCGCGTCAAATAAAATATCACAATTCCCCTTTTCATAAAAAAAAGTACATTTAACTTTTTCTTACATTTGAATGAATTAAGCTTTTCAATGTCCACTTAATTGGTTTAAGATTTCAGTCACAACACTTGAATGAAACTTGAGATTCGGACATGTTTCATGCGATAACACGATGAAAATATAGTACAGTAGTATTTTTCAGAAAGTGGAACAAGTTCTAGCTAGTACTTCAAGAGTGAAATTTAAACTTTGTTAACAAGCGACTTGTAGACTTGTTTTTTTTTTTAAATATAATATAAAAAATGGACACATTATAGAAACATGATCGGGTGAAATTTCAAAAGAATTGAACCTTTTTTTTTTGGAACCAAGAAAATCCTACTCTATACTATCCTAGAGAAAAGGGGAGTTTGCGTGGGGTTTGAACCTTCACCAAATGAAGCGTCTGTTACATGCTCCACCAACTGAGTTAGGAGGCAACTTTGACAGACATAATTAATTTCAGTAGTTTACTAATTAAGGCTTTTCCCTTCTCCAAACAAGTGATTAAACTTCAAATATATCATAAAAAGAAGAATGTTAAAAACAGACCATTGGGTTGTCGTTAATGTTTAAAAAATGTTATTGAAATGATTAAATAGTGTGTGAAATTGTAAAATATGTATTGGAGTAGAGAAATGCTGTAGAGACCTGTAGTTAATTTAATTAATTTCAATGTTTATAGTTGAGGAAAATGAGAAATGTGGTGTTTATGTGATTTGGGGTTAAAGTGAAAGAATTGATTGTAGAAGGGTACAATGTGTAGTTTACATATATGTGAGTATATATAGGAGGGTGAGAGAGAGTATGGAATCATTTTTTCCCTCTCTCCCTCACCGGCTCTTTCTCTCTCTTCCGGCCTCTCTCCCTCTCTCTTGTTCTCTCTCCAAATTTCAGTCCAATAACCCAAAACCCACTCAAAACAACCTTCAATCCTTCACCCTCTACGCGTATTGTGGTCCGTATTTCGCCGGTTGGAGCTCGGTGGAGTCGTATCGCTCTCGGTTCGATTTTTGGAAGCTAGGGCTCGAAATTCTTGTGGGTTTCGTTCTTCGGCCTCGAGGTAGGGATTCTACCTCTCAATATATGTGATAGAAGTGCTCTCCATGCTTGAAATCGTGTCTATTGTTGTTGTTGTTGTTGTGGTTGAATTCCTTGAAATCTGCAGAAAATCTGCTCGAACACCCCTTTGTATCGATACTGCTCTATTCAGTATCGATACAATAATCTCTGGAACGACCTTAGTTATTGAAGTATCGATACTGAATTAATCAGTATCGATACAATCGGCTCTGGAACGATTTTAAGGCCTGTTGTATAGATACTGAACTGCGCAGTATCTATACTTCAATGTCGCCAAGTTTCATTCCTTGTTTCGACACCATTGTTTTGACCCCCGATCGCTTCTAACTTGTTCCAAACATCACCAAATCACTCCATAACATTATCGCTCATACTCGTTGAGTTCGTTGTGTATCTTAGCAATCCTCGTCCCTTGTTTGGTATAATTGAACGTTGATTTCCATATGAACTTTGATTAAATTGAAATGACATGTTATGTGAGTTCGAGATTCTTGGACACTTATCGACACAACGAGAACATTTGGGGCCCATCGACGGGTGGGTGCCTGGCAGGGGATTTCGGGGTCCCATAATCAGCCCGGCAGGAGCTAATGCTCATATTGATCATTCAAGGCCCAACCTTCTCGGTGGGCGCTTGGCAGGGGATAGCGGGGTCCCATAATTAGCCCGGCAGGAGCTTCGGCTCATGACACATAACGTGAAGCGATGTTGGACACATGGAAAGTGAAACGGTTAAAGATTGAGGTGTACACCAAATTTCATACCGAGTTTGTTGAATTGTTAAGCCTTGGCTATTGCCTATTGTGTGGTTGGTATCCCGTTCTTCCTTGTGATCATTCTTGTATTTCTCTTGCATATAATGTTAGCGTAGAATTTCCTACTGGGCTAGTGTAGCTCAAGCCTATTATCATTTTCAGGTACTAACACAGGACAATAGCGTGCATGCTTGGAGTGCTTGGATGTGATCATTATTTTGAAAGCTATCGATTGAGGAGTTACTTAGGCATCTTTGTAAATCTCTTTTGAAGATGTATTTGTAACTTTATAGTAAATCTTTTGACTATGGAATATTGTAACCCTTAACTCTTGAATATTCAGTACTTGTGTTAATTTGGGCCTCGGAGCCAAAGATGTAATATTTTGGGGAATGCTATATTATTTTGGTTATCGTACGGATTATGGTGAGATTTTATTCATGAAAATCATTTATATTTATGTTAAAAATCGAGGGTGTGACAAATGCTATGGTACAAACCTCGTACTATATGCACCTTTATAACCAAACCATTGAGAGGTGTAACCAAACTATTGAAAGGCGTAACCAAACCATTAAGAGACATAACCAAACACTTCCTTCAATTATTATGCCTTTCAATGGTTTGGTTACGCTTTTTAATGAATTGGTTACATCCCTCAATGATTTATTTATGACTTTCATTGATTTGGTTATAAGGGTGAATATGATACGGAGGTGTACCGTAGCATTGCTATTAACAGCTCATTTGGGTTATTGGGAAAGAGAAGGGCCGTAGTTTTGAATATTTGCCCGCGTACAGCCGTGTCAGCTCTTGAAAGTCCACCGTCCATCGCTTGCTTCTCCACAAGTTGGACCACAACACACACCAACCTCCTCTCTCTCTCTCTCTCTCTCTCTCTTACACACACGCACCGCGTATCATTTCCCACACCCCTGAATATATAGCCAGTGTCTTCTCTTCTCCTCTCACTATCTATCTAAACGCTCAAAAAACTCACTCAAAACTTATACAATTTCCTACGCTGCCCCAAAACTCTTCTGAAAATCAAGCGTTTCTGTGCGAATAATCTCTTGAAATTCGAATGATGCAGAAGAATAAATCAGGTGTTGCTAACAGAGCATGGAACCTCCTTCGCCTAGCATTGTTATGGGCAAGGAAAGGCGGGGTATTCAAACATGGACTCATGCTCGACCTCCGTCTCTTCCCCAAACTCCTCAAGAGTGGTTTGATCGGACAATCTTCAACTCAACGCGCCGCAATCTATTACGGAGAGCGGGAGCTTTCGTTCGACGACACCCCAATCATCCACGTCAAGATGCGCCGCCCCTCCTCCCTCCGTTTTCGGCTTCCTCACATCCCCTGCATTAATCCACAAGTTGATTTTGATTTCAATTTCAATTTCGACCACAACAAGGACCTTTTGAGTCGGTACAAGTATGAATATGATGAAGGGAGGAAGAGTTTTTCCAATGATGATGATGAAAATTGTGAGGTTTGTGAAGATGAAGGGATTGATGCGAAGGCAGAGCAGTTCATAGCTAAATTCTACGGGCAAATGAGGATGCAAAGGCAGGTGTCTTATCTGCAGTACAATGAGAATAGTCCCACTAGTTCTAGTTTTTGAAAGAGAAGAAAAGGCACAGCTGCTTCATTCTCTTTTGTGATTTTTTTTTTTTAAATTTGCTTTGTTAATGAGAGAAACTTATTTACGGCTCCTCCGTAAATAAGATTTTCTCTTTGTTAATATACCGGAGGCATTAATGCAGTTTTGAGGGTTGGGATTCCTTTAACGAGCATGAGGCTTTTCTATTTTATACTCATGAAATTGTTGGAGTTTTGTTCAATTAATATTATTGCTTCAGGCATGCATGCCATTGTTGCTAAAAATGTGTAGATTCTTATTGTCATTGTTTCCGGAGGGAAAAAAAACATCACCATATTTTGCTATGAACTCAGTATTTGAATCTTATGCGCTACATAAATTCAACAGTCCAAAGTTGTCCTGTACTACTATGAATTCTACGGCTGAGATCAAATAGTTCTAGGGCTGTAAATATTTTTATTTTTGGAAAGAATGATCCCTGTAAATATATTTGGAAAGAATATTCTCTCTCTCTCTCTCTCTCTCTCTCTCTCTCTCTCTCTCTCTCTCTCTCTCTCTCTCTCTCTCTCTCTCTCTCTCTCTCTCTCTCTCATCTATACCCTATGCATCGTCGTTAACTAGGAACAGAGCTACTTAACTGTCCAATAGGTTAGGATAATTTAGGTCTGATTGAATTTTGTTTCAATTTTTTGATTCAATTGTGCAGTTACTATTTTTTTTTTCAACAAGTGTGGTTACCACTGGTTAGCCTTGACTATTATAGAGTTTTTCCTTTTTTTGTGGTGGTTCTTGACTCTTAACATGATTTCCTTTTCACAATTTAATGCAATTTGCCAAGAGTCGGCTTGGCTAAATAATCCCGGTTGGAAGGAGTCATATTAGATTAGTTGAGAGGAAAAACGATTCATTGTTAGTTTAGATTTTGTTTAGTGTTTTGTTGCGGAGTGACTTTAGGCACGGGCTCATCCGCTAGTAGTATGATATATATATCGAATAACATAAAAGAAGAAAATATCTATAAAGATAAAAAATAGGACCCAGTTAGGTTTTTTTATTTTGTTCTCTTCATAAATTCCCATCCATGATCCATGGTGAATTTGTAGATATCAAAACAAAACGATTACCAATGCTCATATTCAGTAGTACTTATTTCAGTAGATAAATGAAGACTGAGCCCTCCCCTAAGGGAATTTATTAGATAAATGAACTTCTCTATTAATTTCATGCAATCAATAATTTTTCATAAACAAGTGATCCGATGTTGCATATATAAGCAAAGCTATTAAATATATGTTGTAGTCTAGTTGACTACATGGATAAAGTAATCTGGCTGTTTGTGCAAACTATTGATGTCATGGTAAAGAAAATGTCACAAGATTAACCAAATGAGACGGCCTATATAGCATTAGGTCCCCAAGTTGTATATGAATGGAATCCTACAACGGGAATATATATTATCCAGCATTTCTAGAATGGTACCTTTGAAATTGGTCGAGTTGCGGCTGTGCGTAAGCTAACCTGAGCATATGAGTTACTAAAAAACTTCCACATTAGGATTGAATAATCTCTCCTGCAACGTCAAAGGGAAGGTTTTTTCTTTAGTGGGGCAACTCAGTGGAGTATTTGAGAGCCTGATGATCAGTTATGAAACGTGCCAACAAGCAACCCACTTTATCGGCCAACCGTTAATCTCACTTTTCTCATCCTTTCTTAATTTAATCCACTTGCTCATGAAATTCATTATAGATCGAAAGATATTAACAATTTAAAAATTGCATTAGAGATCGAACATGACCATCAATTTGGAACGGAGTAATTTTTTTTTTTTAAGAAGCCATATATATACACAAAGAGGTTAAAATTTAAAATAGATTGGGAATTTGTTTTGATTGAATAATTCTTCTCAAATAGTACTGGTCTTGTTGATCAACCATGAGACTTGTTGTATAGGAAGAGAAAATGATGAGCATTATTGGCTCCATTTTCCTAATGGGGTATGATGAGTAACAAGGACGCAATCATAACAAAGTGTTGGTTTTTTCTAATTGGGGCATGAGAGTAGTTTTTTACACTTCGCACTGTTTTCAATAAATTTCTACATCTCTCTTCATTCACTGTTGCTCGTTACATCAAAACAAATTTTCAAAACTCAAAATCAAACAAAGTGTTGGTCTTTACGCTCGAATAGAATTATACTTCCTCCGTCCCGATTTGTTTGTCCAATCTCGGGTTTCCAACTTATTAAGGAAACAAAATCTAATCCATTGATTTGAAAATTCACATAATCTGGTCCATTGATTTTGAAATTGGACAGTCAATTTGGGACCTGCTTAAGTCAAAAAGGAGACAAACAAATCGGGACGGAGGGAGTAATACAAAAAGACAAGTGTCTATTGACATATAGAACACATAGGGGCAACTTCTCATTCCCTCCCACTCCAACAACAACAGTGCACCTTTCAAAAAACCTTAAACAATAACCAAACCTTTTCTCACCAAACAATGCCCAAAACCTTCCAAATCCACCAGTACCACCTCATCAGCGATGAAATCGACGGCACATGTGCCAATCTGTACTCAAATCCCGGCCGTGACCCCACCTCCGGCTACTTCTTCAGTGCACCCTCCAGTCCAATGCGGTTCTTTGTCTTATCCACTTTCCCTCCTCCTCCATCTTCTAAACCAACTACTACTACTACTATTGCTTTCTACTCTCCTGCTCCTCGACTATGTCTGGATCGATCGACTTCGATTTTTCTTCTAACTTCTCACCAAACGTTTCCATACCTAATGAATCGATGATGTCTGCGGACGAGTTGTTCTGGAACGGTCAGATCCGACCGATGAAGCCTTCGTCTCCCCTGCAGACCTTGGCTCCGTTGTTAGATCTGGAAGTTGAAGAGGAGCAAGACAAAGAGAACGGCAACATCATCAAGGATTCCTATTGTGATAATCGTCAAGATTCGGTTACGAGAGGGAGGGATCTTAGTTCACGCAACATATCTCTTCACAGGAAAACCAGATCGATGTCACGGCTTAGAACAGAGCAGTTCTTTTGGCAAGACGATAATGCATTTGAGTCAAAACAAGCTGATGAGAATAAAAAAGGTGGGACTCCGCCAATAGACACGACGCTGTCCTGTTCGTCTTCGTCTTCGTCTTCAAGGTCTTCGTCTTCTGGAAGCAACTCGAAGAAGTGGATATTTTTGAAGGATCTATTGCACAGAAGCAAAAGCGAAGGTGGAGGTAACAAGAAGGACAAGTTCTGGCCCAATATCACGTTTTCGCCTGTGAAAGAGAAGAAACTAGCTTCGGCATCTGTCTCGCCATTCTCATTCTCTTCAAGAGCGGACAAGGATAAGAATCGCATGCACACAGAAAAACACAAGGGAAACAAACAGGTTCGGATGAAAAATGGGGTTGCCGCAAAGCCTGCCAACGGCATGGCGAAGCGGGCATCGGCTCACGAGTTGCATTACACTGCAAATAGGGCACAGGCGGAGGAGATGAAGAAGAGGACCTATTTGCCGTACAGACAAGGGTTGCTCGGATGTCTAGGGTTCAGCTCCAAGGGTTATGGCGCTGTTAATGGATTCACTAAGACTCTGAATCCCGTCTCCTCGAGGTAAAAAAGATTGAGCTAGATGTTGTAAAATTGTATACTACTAGCCTGTAAGTTTTCATGTAAATTATGCTCTGTAATGTAGAGAATCTAGAGATCACCATTGCTGATTTGTCTCTCCAGAGACGAAGTTATTCGGTTCTGTGATCTATCAGTGTATCACCAAAACCGGTCACAGGTTGAGATGTTTGTGTCAATCATGTGAAGGTTGTTGAATTTTCTTTTGGCGAATGTATTTTTGTTTGTTGGAAAATGCAATGCTCTGTGAGGCCTTTAGATATCCAACGCTGTTGTTGCTTGTGATTACTAGGCTGAAATGTATCTAAATCAAATGGGGTCACAAACTATAATTAATTACCTGGGAAATAATGCCATATGTCCCGAAAAAAAAAAAAAAAGAGGTAAGGTGATAAGAAATTTTCAAGTATAAAGTGAAATATTCAGTGGCCAGGATCCTGACATGATAATGACTGCACTCATCATGTGGGTGCCATAAAATTACTCCCTCCGTCCCAAAATATTTATCCGGTCTGCAAAACGAGGTCTAGAAAATAATGCATTTCTTTCAAGAAAAAATTTAAACTTTTTTCGTAAATTAAAAGAACTCATTCATATCTAGCGAATTGTTGAAAAAAATTTAGATTTTTCTTGCAAAAATTATATTATTTTTTCGTCCTCGTTTTGCGGACAGGACAAATATTATGGGACGGAGAGAGTACTTGCACAATGTACATGCTTTGTTTCTCTAGTAAATTCCCTAGTCTCGGCGTTGATAGTTTGTCTATGACCGGATTAGTCAAGGTGCACATAAGATGGTCTGAACACTTCTTACCGCGGAAAAAAAAAAAAGAACTTGCTTTGTGTTTGTATCAAGTCTTCTTTCATTTATGCTTTTTTGAGTTTTGTTGATGGTTTAAACGATTGGGAGCAGTTCAAAAAAAAAAATTCTACTAAACATTATGGGATTTGTTATCTTTTCCTTATTTGGCAGTGGGGTTCCAGGAAGGGGCCTGCCTTTGGGTTTCCCACTTTTCCCTGTTCCTTATTTTGATCATTTTTTCCCTTTCAGAGCTCAAATATTGGGTTGTTTGTTCGAACATGGACACTGTTAGTCAAATTGTACGGTAGAAAAGGACTTGTTTGTTGGGGTAATATATCTACCACCTAGTGCCTGCCACGATCAATTTTGTTTTGAGCTTGGAAATAGCTGAGACATCACACATGATTTTCTTGTTGGATCTTTCAAATGTTAATTTAGGAGTATACAACAACCAACCCATTCATTTCTAAAACCCAATCACATATCACAAGATGACGTCATTAATAGCAAAAAGTGTTTTGCCTGAATCTAAAAAGAGGTTGACCCCACTTCGTCAAGGGTATCATCTTTATGTTTTGCAAGAACAACAAAAACCGAAAATGATTCTTTCTTTTTTTTCATTATGATTAATGTTCTGAACGAGTTCTAAGTAATGACAGATTTTGATTATCAATTGAGTTTGACAGGGCCTCTCGCTTATATTAGAAGTAAATGGTAAAAGAGTTTTGAGAAGAGCCGAACCATAAAGGACAATCCTAGTTTCTTCATCTCTTTACTTTTCTTTTTCTTTTTTTAAACTTATCTCCGGAAATTATACTGTAGCTTTGTTTTAATAGGAGTTTTCTCATTTAACCAAAAAATTATCGTGAAAAGTGTTAGGAAAATTATAATCTCTTAACTGTTTTTTTTTGTGCCAAAAACTGTAGTGCATAAAAGTTTTATCCATTTAATGGGTGGTAATTTCGAAAAAAAAACAGCCCACAAGAAAAAGCCGGTCCCGTTCCGAATTCTCAAAATAGTATTTATTTGGAAATAAGTATTTATTTTTTGAATTAAAAATAATATATTAAGAAAAAACGGCATGTCTCTTTACTCTCGTACAACCTGAATAAATACTTATTTTTTTAAAATGAGAATTTTGAATGGGTTAAAAATCAAATGACATGAATGGGTGTTTAACAGACATACACCAGCAGGCAGCAGGAATCATCTCCACTGGTAAACTTTACCAAACAAAAGAAACAGAAGAAATTCATTCAGATTCTCCCTCCCTCCCTCCATCCCCTATCTGCTCTTTGTTTTTTCTTTCTTGCTTGCAACTTTGTGCCTGCGATGCTATCAACGTACTTTCGGATTACGTAGCTGTCGTTACAAATTCATCTAGATTACATGAATCCCTCTGTTTGAGGTTGGGGAGAAATTCAAGGTTTAGAGAGAGAGAGGAATGAGAATGGGTTCGGAGGCGAACTCATCGTCGTCTCCTAGTGGGAAGCGAAGTAGAGATCCAGAAGACGAGGTTTATCTCGACAATCTCCACTCTCACAAGCGCTATCTCAGCGAGGTGGCTCTCTCTCTCTCTTTCTCTCTCCCTCCCCTAGAAATGATGAATTTACAAGCGATTTGTCTAACTTTAACCTTACTCCCAAAATCTATGCCCTAATCGTCGTGTCAATTTCTGTAACTGAGTTTCTTGATATCCCTGTAAATACAATTTCTTGGTTTATGGTGCTTTTTTATTTGGGTTTGTGATCGTAGTGTTATTGTTGGTCACTTGGATATTCTTCGTTTCCTTCCTTTCTTTCTTTCATGTGTTGAAAATTTCACTATGATTTTTTATATTTTCCCTTTTAAAGTTGGTTCTTTGTGCAGATAATGGCGTCGAGTTTGAATGGATTAACAGTTGGAGACCCCCTTCCTGACAACCTCATGGAATCTCCAGCTAGGTCAGACAACTTAATATATCTCAGGTGAGAATTCTTAAATCAAAGAAAAACTGGGAAGGACATAAGCTTCTTTTTCCGTTTTTTTTAAAAAAAAAATAAAAAATGAAGGAATGACATAAGCTTGTTAGACATGGATTGTCAGTACACTTCTACTTCTGGAGTTCATGCTCATGATACTGACTATCAATTTTATCTTCTTGCAAAGCAAAATTTAGGCTCTGCGGGTCTTGTGCGTTTCTAGCTGTAACAATTAAATACATTTAGGGAGCATATGATGGTGGATTCAACAAAAAATTGTGGCAGCACTCAAAATCAGTATGGTTCTCAATTTGTTATGCTGCTCATTAATTCAAATGGACTATACTCTATGAAGGACCATAACTGCTTTTGGTGACGCTTCTTAGTTCTTATTATTCACAGGAATTACATTTGTTTCTTCATACTAACAGGAAGTACGTAAATTCTAGCAAAGGACCTTTTATGCCATAGACCAATCAACCACTTTTTCCTTCAAAGACAATCTATGTACTACATTTTTTTGAACACCAATCTCTGTACTACTTGCTTGAGCCACTGGCGTGGCATTTAGGAGTTTCATGCCTTTAGAATGGAAGCAGACCTCAACGGCTCTGTTGTATGTGCTTTGATCTTCTGAGGTTTTAGATCGGTACTATTTATGTGGTTGCACCTGGTGGCGCTCACCCCGTGTCCTGCCTTGATTATGCTATCAGATGCGGTGTTGATAGTGATTTGTAACAGTGAAAGGATGATAAACTTGTGGACATGGAGATGGGATATCCTTGACTTGCAACTCTTGCTTGTGGACATGGAAAGGATGCCAGCTTTTTGGTATGGGTAGGTTACGCTTATGGTGAAGAGTACAAGATACAAGATACCTTGTCGCCATGTTAAAATCTTGCTTTGGATTACTATTACATTCCACGGGAAAATCATTTGACATACAGACATACTTATATCCTTAGTGAACCAAATTATGCAAATGCATTTGTACGAACTCAACCAACAGGAGTAAAATGATAGATGTGTCAATTCGCATGTAAATAGGCCAAAGGCTGGTTGAGTTGAGTAATGGAGCTTTGGTGGCATTCGATTCGCGTGTGTTTGAATGCTGCACTTGCTTTTGTTCAAAATTTTGTGTCACTTGGGTCTCAGTCTCAGTTTTACCAAGTCTGTTGGTATCATTGGAGTTACAAAAGCACTTGAGCTAGCTACTAAGATCATGCATTTTTCGTTTGACCACATGTATTAGCTTCCTTGAATATCTCGGTTTATTGCATTGCTCTACCAAGGTATATCATCTTCCTTGGATTTCCATATCCAACAACTTATTCTGTTGATCCGTTAAGGTTTTTAGGAAAGGACTGCCTATTAGAGGATTTCTTATTTGGTAATCCCAATACTTGAATTATGGTATGCCTCCTGAATTCCTTTATTTGGGAAATGCGACCTAAGCTGCTCAGTGGCAACCCGAGGGATGCTATATGCCAAATTTCCATTCCCAAGAAATTCTCGAATGAATGCATCTTCTGTTACTATGGGGTGTTGTAACTTAAACACGTCTTCGAACTTCAAACTTATTTCTTTTGTGTATTTCTTTCTTTCAAAATACTTGATCTTCGTGTTTTTAATCTCCTTTCTGGTTTCAGGGATGACATGTCCATACAGTACTCTCCAATGTCAGATGACTCGGATGACTCTCGATATTGTGATACTACTCCAATAAACACTTGCTCATCCCAACCCGAAAGCCTACAAACTAGTCCAGTTTCTCCTTACAGATATCAAAGACCACTGAGTGGATTCTCTTATGCTCCGCCAACCACCACTTCAAACCCTTCCCACAGCAGCAGCATCCCCAGTGCCACCTCCTCACAACCTCGTCAACGAAACACAGATTCCGAGGGCCGTTTTCCTTCTTCACCCAGTGATATATGCCACTCTGCAGACTTGAGGAGGGCTGCGCTCTTGCGGTCCGTGCAGATGAGAACTCAACCTGTGGGCCCTTCACCTTTTGAATTGCCCTTCAGTTCAGGACAAGAGTCCGTACATAATATAGAAGAAACGGAGGAGCGGCCATGCTCCTTCATGAAGTCCTTGGTTGACCACAGGGACTATCCAATTGAAGAATGCTCTTCGTTTAGTATACCCGAGCCTGAATACAGCATGGAAAAGTCTTGCACGGTGATCAACATGAAATTGGATGAGCCCACGCATTATGTAGAAAGTGAGGTGCGGCCATGCTCCTTCATGAAGTCGTTAGGTGATGAGAGGGACTATCAGATTCAAGTACGTACTTCATTTATTATGTCGGAGCCTGAATACAAGGGGGAAACATCTTCCATGATGAAGATGAAAGGGGATGAACCTGCTGATAAAATACTTTGAACAATTGATTCCCCAAACTTGGGCTAGTCTTGGAAATCATCGACACATTCAGCCACAAGAAGAAGTCATTTTCCTTGGTTATAGAACATCATCTGTTTGTAGGTTAACCGCACAGTTTTGTGCATGACACTTTGCCATATCCCAGGATCAGAGCTGGTTTATTATGGCGTATCATTTCTCTTTCTCAAAAGGTTGATTCTGGTAGATAGAGTAGCAATTTTTAAGGACAGCTTCTTTCTGTGCAAGTGTGCATTACCAAAAGTGTAGTGCTTTTAATTGAAATTTACCAGAGTTCACTTGAGTGAGAGAAAGTAGTAGATTTTATTGTTAGTCTAAAGAAACTAATTCCCTGGTGTAGATGCTATTAAAGTGGAGACTGATCTAACTCGTTAGCCTCTTATGGCAATGAGAATACTTAATGATCACAGGGGCAAACAGCCCCTCTCAAATTAGGGGACACACACAAAGATGCCAATGCAGTGACACTGTCAAAAAAGACGCCTGTAAATTTACCAGGAAAGTCAAAAAATGATCGCACTTCACCTTTGTCCATAAGCAGAAGTAATAATAATTTAATTCATTCTCCAAACTGGACATCCTCGGGTCCCCTCTAAGTCTCTTCCCGGGCTCCATTACAAGTAAAATCCATGTTGGCATGACCAAAATACGCCATGGTACGAATTTGTTTTCACCACCTCATATGCAACCATAGGAAAGCGTACTACTTTACACTGTTCTATAGACACGTGTTAGACCATATTAGATAGCCCACTTGACAGGACAATCAGCAAGATGGATTACTGATTCCCGGGGTCTCCTCAAGGTGCACAATGGATGAATGCAGGTATTCTAAATCTTCCGCTTCAATCTTCTTCGTGCAGACTTGCCTTTTCAGTTTGGCTAGATGACTACTGATCTGCAACCCCAACTCACATTTAGCATCCTCGTTGTTTGTTGAATCTCTTGCCAACAAATGAGCTGACCATCTGTGACCATCCGTGGTGGTATCATTCAACCTACAAATAGGTATACAAAAAACAAGCCAAAATTACAAGAAATGTCAAAGCATGCCTACAATGCCTAAGGATAAAGCTCTGTTTGGAAAAGTTTTTATTTTCAGTTTTTTGTTTTTGTTTCCGATATTTTTTTAAGCAGGCACCATAAACATGTTTGTGTTACTGTTTTGTTTACAAAATACATAATCAATTCCATTAGTTTACGGAAAATCTAGAAACACAAAAATTGCATTTTCATTTATTTTGAAAAAACTTTCGGCAGCCCAAAAAACAAATAAACAAAAACTATTATGGTAACCAAACTTGTTTTTTGTTTTTGTTTTTTAATAAATAAACAAAAACTCATTTCTTGTTTTTCATAAACGAAAAATAAAAAACTGATAACTTTACAAAACAGAGCCTAAAGAATTTGGCTTAACAATGCAATGTATATTGACGTCAGTTTTCTAAGCACATGCCACCAAGAAGACCTTTTTGTTAAGTGATTCTTACTTTTTAAGTATACTTTGTGATTCCAAGACGTTCTTCACATTATATATGGCCTCTACTGTGTCTTCTTTTGTCCTAGCCAACCCCTCCAGAGAACCAAATGACATGCATGCTGAGTGTACTGCAGCATCAGCAGTTTCAAAACTGATGTTCTTGATTTTTATAGCAATAGTCTCTGAGACATCCAGCGGACGAATGGGAAGGAGAAATCCGTTCACTGTTATCCCACCAACTGAAACTGCTCTCCTCCTTGAATCTACACTCTTTTACACAGTCATACAATACAGAGATTAAACATCTATACGTTTTTTATATCTCCACACTAACACAAAAACACACATACCCGAATATATAGGAAGGCCTCCAAGATGTATCAGTATTTACCTCATAGTTGACAACGCAGTAGTCAAGTCCATTACGTCCAGTCTTCATGAAAGTACTGGAGATCTCTCCAAATACTGAAATTGCTTCTATCAGCTGAGAAAGACCTACTGCTGATGGAATATCTTCAATAGTAACAGAGGTTGACTTTGCTGCATGGGAAGCCTTCAGCTCACTGAGCTTCCCGCTCTCAGAACCGAGCTCTAAATTGGGATCCACGACAGAGTTATAACCTTTTCTTGAGTTCCCGGATTTCACGTCAACTGTATATTTAGAACTGTCAACCTGGCTATGGATAATGTCCTTCGCCCTGGAGCTACTTTCAACAGGCAAAGGCCTCCCAGAAAATTGTTTTTTCACAGGATCAATTCTCCGCATCTGACAATAATAACCTGAATCATATCAGAACACGCTCCACGTCTTCCATATAGATATAGATTACCCACATTAATATGACAGGAAAAGCAAAAAAAAACAGAGAGCATAGATTGTCACTGTACCCCATACGGCTCAGGCTTTTGAGTCACCAGTTTCAGCATTTTACCAGCACCCTGCACCACAGGCGAGCCTAGTTCTGAGAAGTCGTCCTCATCACTAGCGGAACTGTGTAAGGATTGCTTTCGGCTGTTGATTCCTTGTACTTGGAGGCTGGCCAATGTCCTAATGAGAGGAAAACTACGTTCAAATAATGCATTTGTTGAGAATTTAAATCCGTCATGGCTTCCAAGCTCCATCAGAAAACCTTTAATTCCCCCCAACTTGTCTATGAAACACCAAATCCACCAAGTACCAAGACACAAAATACCCAGACAATAATCTACAAACATAAACTCGGCAATATCAGAATAACTTAACAGTAGAAAGAATATGGAGTCAGTTGACTCAGTTAAGTATGAATGAATGTGAATACGTGGTTATAACAAAAAGAACTGCTGGTCGGATTGCAAATTCTGACTAACAAAATACCAATATCAGTATACTTCCGAAGCTATTCAGGAAGAAGGAACTCCTTAGCAAAATCAATACAACGAAATTCGTTCACTTTGACGAGCTCCTTTGTAATGGACGACTAATACCCTTTCACTACAACTCTAAGTTTTCCAATGTGAGCAACATATCAATCTTCAATAGACTATATAAGAGTTTAGACTTGTAAACGAAACAAGAACCAGTATTGAAAAGAGGATTAAAGAACGACAACGTGTGGCGGAGGAACACGGAGGAGACTTCACCTGTTAGAGTGGCCATCACCGTTGAAAAAAGAGAGGCTCGGTTTGGCTGAAGTGGCTTCGGAAATGTATCTTCGATGCGGACCTTTGCCATAAAAGAATTACCACGGTTCAAAAATCATATTGCCAAAAGGGATAAACACACCAAAGAAATGATGATCATGATCATGATGAGACTAGAGAGTTTTGGAGGGTTTCGAATTGCAGAGCGAATTAATAATTACCTTTGAATAGCGGAGATAGTGCTGCTCCGATTCTGGACTTCATCTCCGTCGCTCCGAAGCTTTACGGCGCTGCTGGAATCGGTCAGAAACCTCCTTAGGTTTTAAGGAACGACCCGAACCCGATATCCTAACAGATCACTCGGTTCACAACTTATAAAATGACTCGTTTGCCCCTAGTCAACTACAATCTTTCGGAGTAATGAGTGGAGCGAGATAGATAAAAAAAATTTATTGGAGACCGTACACAAGAGTTTTGAGATCCATAACAAACAAGCTAACTTCTCTCAAGTTTGGCGTTTGAAATAAAAATGGTGCCAATTGAAATTAAAAAAAAAAGTTCAGTAGTTTGTAATTCATTGTTTCACTTAGCCTCACTGTTGGTGGCGGAGCCAGGATTTATAACTGAGGGTAGCACCTAAAAACACCTTAAAATATTAACATGCTTACCACTTAAAATAGTACAGTATTCTAAATTAACCATTCATAATACCAAAAGATTTACACATTTTTATAATTTAGTCATCAATCATATAAACGGAAGTAGTTTAATGATCTATCAAAACGGAACTCAATATTCTTTTCAATCCCGAAATCGTCTGGAGTCATTCTAAACTAAACTTCAAAGGAATTTTTTGAAAAGAATGATTTTTCTATTGAATTGGACTGAGAGGGAGAATAATTTTTCTTGACTGAGGGAGCATTTTTGCATAGAACTACCTTTTCCTCTATATTATTTTTGTACCAGGGGTGGGCATGTGCCACGCCCCCACCAATTGCCTCCGCCACTGCCCACAGTGCCACCCTTTTACTATCATAAATAGATAAGACAAAAATAAGAAAATTAGACAGTACGGTCGAGGAATTGAGTGATCGATCCAAATCATGCTTATCTTGAGATGACAACGCAACACAAGAATTTCGGAAACAGTTTTTTTATTTTTTGTACAATCAAAAATAATTGTTATAAAACTGTTATGCCATATTAATCATTCTTAACCGATGAATGCAATATCTATGTACATTACTAAATGAAATGAATATAGCGTGTTAAAATTTAAATAGCGCATCAAAACTTGGGATGCCGTAGGAATAGAGAATTATATTGAATTTCCGGTAATGACAAGCTACTCTTTTTTATAAAATGAAAAGTAATTGTGTACGATGACATATATATGACACACATTAAACGACTAAATGGTGATGGTATATGCCTTCAAGATTCATTATGCTGCATGCAAATTACTACGGCTTTCTGAATTCTGTGCTAACACAATGCATTGAGAGATTATATGGATGAAGTGTTTAATTGATGGCACAATTCCAGCGACAAATTTCTAGACCAGGAAGGAATAAAAAACAGAGGCTATAATAATTAAAACTGTCATAATTCCTCAAAAGAGCAGTTATGATGAGAGAGGGGGCCGGTGGCCCAAACGCGGACGGACCACAGTCACTCCCTCAAAAGTTAATGGGAAAATGACGGCCCAGGACACGTTTTGATAATTAATACCCGTCAAGGATAAGTTAAGAACATTTGTGAACATTTGTTAATACTGAAAATGTCCTTGGTAGGTATTAATTATCAAAACTGTCCTTGGCCGTCATTTTCCCAAAGTTAATCAATATTGATAGGCATGTATCGACCCACCCCAGCAGCTGGCAGTTAAGGTTTCCACTCAATTCCCAGACAAGTGGGTTCTTCTGGCTTCTTCCTTACTTATTAAGCCCATGTACGTACCAACGAGGGGTTGGTTGGTCCAAGTGAAAACGCACGATTTGACTGGACAAGGCCTATGTTCGAGTTGTCATAATTTTTTATTAAGGCTAAGGGATTGTTCTTCTAAATAAGTCATTTGGTTTATTTTTTTGTCCTTATTTAAATATTTTTCGCATTTGATAGTTTTTCATCAGTTTTTTGGGAGATTATTACTTCGTCATGACGAGAAGAATCTAAAAAGTAAAAAATTAACATCGAAACCTAATTTTTTTGAATAAAGACAAAAATAAGCCAATAAGCCAATTTTTTCGTCTTTATTTTAAAAAATTGGATTTCGATCGTAGTATTTTACTTTTTAAATTCCTCTTGTCATGAAGAAGCAATAATCCCCAAAAAACTAACAAATGCGAAAAACAAACACCAACACTATTCACTCGTCAATGGATCTTAATTCCGGTCCCGACATTAGTTTAGTGGGATTCTTACATATAATGGTATAGTATAGAAAGGCAAAATTCTTTGACAGAAGTGATGGAGTATCATACATGCACTTCTATTTTATGCACTTAAAAAATAAAAGGAGTAAGGGTGCGGAGACTACTTGCAATGCTCTTACGGGAGCCTTTCAACTTGGCATGAACCCCTAAATGCACGAAGAGCAGTGGAACACAGAGAGACGAGAAATAGATAAGAAGTTTGAGCCAAACTTTGTTTAACGTATACTACTAGATTAATAATCACTTAGATTCCATTACACTAACAACATTTTTCATTTTTTTCGCATTTGTTAATTTTGCACCTCACTATATTGGTTTCCCGATTTTTCGCAAATCGAAAAAGTAAAAAAAATTAAATTTTCCCAAATATTTTGAAAAATAACTACTTTTTAGCAAAAAAAAAATTGACCTTTTTTTAAATTCAAAAATGATTATTTTTCAAAATATTTGGATAAAAGTAAAAATTTTAACTTTTCCCATTTGTTTCGTTTAAACGAATCAATAAATTAAAAAAATTTAGAGTAAAATTAGCAAACACGAAAAAAATTTAAATAAAAACAAAATCATTTAAAAAAAAAAAAAGTTTAGTGCAACACCCACTTACTGGACACTTGCATATGTTGCATAAGAGTAACGTGAGAATGAGGTGAGAGTGATGATTACATCCAAAATAGTATGATAATTGCAATTTTCAAAATCATATATGTTTCTATTTCAGTACCAATCAAGCGAGGGGCTAAAATTAATCCTAGCATCATTTTCACTCCTACCTACACGTAGAAGAAGAGCTACATGTAAAACGAAACCATCTTTCTTAACCGTCAACTTGGAAAATGGAAATTATTTTTGGCTCCAATATTCCTAGAAAGAGAAAAAAAAGTAGTAGGGGTATCTCACAACTCTCACTTTCACTCGTACTACAAAACAACACAGAAAGAGACAAGTGAAAATTACAGTAATTAAGAGAGAAGCCACGCAACCAAAGCTTCTTTCTCCTCCTCGTGCTCACTCATGATTCCCTGATCTCCTCCCATCTTAGTACTGTACTCCCCATCGTTACCCCACAGCCAACCCACCATTTTCTCTTCCTCGTCACCCCATAATTCATGGCCTTGAACCACGGGTAATTCGCAATCCCAATCCCAATCAAAACTACCCCATTCCCAATTTTCTTCCCCTGGAGTAAATGAATTCGTTGAATTACAAGAATAGTAGTGCTGTTGTTCACCATTCAACCACCCCTTATTACTAACAGTACTTTCTAGGTCCTCACTGATTGCCATTTTCATGGTCCCGCAACCTCTCTCCTCACTAATTGTGGCTCCACCCCCATTTCCTGTCGTCTTCTCTTTCTCACCCAAACTGATCACGTCACCAACTGGATCCACCAGCTCCCCCCTCATTATGTCATCATCGAGCCAAAAAGTCCCTCCATCTGGCCCTCCTTCATATGTTGCACCATTTTCTCTCTCTTCATAAGCGAACTCGGCTACGCCTTCTCTCTCCTCACCACAACCCAACAATATTCCACCCTCAGGATTATAAGGAGGACTAGGCAGAAGAAAAACATTGTTGTTACCATAATTAGTAGTATAAATGTTACAACCGTGATGATCTATTATTCCACATGCGTCCAACATAATTTCACTTGAACTGATCTCTTGTTGCCATGAGACGGCGCTAGACAGAGCCTCGTTTTCTAAAGTCGGTGTTGACGGCATTAGATCAACTGAACCCTTACCGTTATTGGAGGATCCGTGTGATTCTTGGGGATTTTCCAACAGTAGCTTTGGAACTTTAGTACTGAGAAGGCGGCGGGTTTTGTTTTTCTGCATGGCAGCTCGACTCGTGCGACCGCCTTTCCGCTTGGGTGCGACATTGACCTTGGGTAATAATTCTTCTTCGTTGCTCGGCCTCCTAAAGCTCTGGATTTTTCTACTCAAGTGAGAGTTCCAATAATTCTTTATCTCGTTGTCTGTTCTTCCAGGCAAGTGACTTGCAATCAACGACCACCTACAACAAGCAGAAAAGGAAATTAAAACATGAATATTATTTGATTGCCCAAAGTGGAAAGACGTGAACAGGAATTAATTACTAATTAATTTAGTGGAATTAATTCCGATAGACACCCGAACCTATTTCCCAGAGTGGCATGCATTTGAATGATGATTTCATCTTCTTCAGGGGTTATGTTGCCTCTTTTCAACTCAGATCTCAAGTAATTAATCCACCTCAGTCTGCAGCTCTTTCCACACCTCAGTAACCCTTCAATAATGAACAAACGATAACCAAAATAAGACTAGCACTACTCCAGTACTGAAGAAGAAAGAATTAAAGAAAGTGTATCGATAGATCGACATAGCTAGCTAGGTGTACGTACAACCGGCCTTAATTTGTTTCTTTGAAATACACTCCATATACTATAAGCTAACCACACTTCACTGGTGGTGGACCTGGTGGTTAAGGGACAAACAAATAAACTAGGGGATAGTATTTGGATGAATATGCCGGTCGAAGAATCATTGAAACTTCATTAATGTCTTCTAGCAGGCAGTGTGGTACGCTGTTGTTGTTCTACTTTTTCGTGTATACATAACATGAACAACAAATGTAGTAGTAGTACCTGCATTTTTGGGTAATGACCTCCACGAGCCTTCCCCATTAGCGTGAATGAAGTTGGACAAGATGTCATCTTCTTCTTCGGTCCATCTCCCCCTTTTCAACCCCACTTTCTCACAGCACGGTGCTCTCCCCATTTTTAATTAATTAAGTGGAAGCACCTCAGTATCCCAGCTGCAGATCGATCGGGAATTAAAGATCGAAATTAAAACTGATGGAGATATCTCTGTCTCTCTCTCTCTCTCTCTCTCTATTACTTCTACTATTGTCCACTGTACCTCTTTTGGGAGGTAGCTGCTAGCTAGCTAGAATCCAACGAATATCAAGGCAAGTTGACTTGTTTGGGATTGCATGGCAGGGTAGTATATATCCGTCGTCGTTCGAGGAGGAACTACTACTGTACTAAAAAGTAGCTAGCACACCAATATATATATATATAAATAAAACAAACACAAATTAAGGAGCTAGCTGTGGGCCTATCGGGGAGGGTAGGGTCAGGTGGATGTACAAGTGGGAGTGGTGAGAGACGAAGCCACGAATACAAGTTTACCAGATTGCAAACGCAATTGTCGTGGCTTCTCCAACGTCGTTAGCCGGTCTCGGGGCTTTTCCAGCTCCCACGTTGATGCATGACCCTCTCTCATCTCAGGATTAATTGATGACCACCTCACCTAGATCGATCTGAGTCGCTTTTCATCCCCAACCCGGCCGGCCCTAAACTAGCCATTATCATCCCTCCTACCTCTTCTGTCTCTCTCCCTTCTTTCGCAAGTCGGTCGGTCAGTTATGGCCGGTTACTCCTCTACTTGGCTCAATTTTTGTTCTCTAGCGGGGACAAATTTTTGCAGAAATTTTAACCCATCGATCGTTGTTACTCCTATTTTCTCTGGTGTATGCATGCATATTGTTGTACATCGATCCTCTTCAAAAAAAAAATGTCATGTACTGTACATATATGACAATAACCTGACAACACTAGCGTCATCTTCTTTGTTTTTTGTGAAGGTACACTTAGGGCCCGTTCCTGAACTAAAAAAAAAAAAAGCTTTTATTTTTTAAAAAAACAATTTTAAGTTAAAAATTTATGAATTTATTGAAATCTAAAAATATGCAATATGAATTTTGTTTGAAAGATCTCGATGAGATATTTTATACAATCCAAAAAAAATTGAAATATTATTTTTCATTTATATTATTTTTGAGTTTGAAAATATAAAATAAACCGCTTATTTTTTAAGAATGTTTTTGGAACGGATCCTCAATTCCCGGACTCATGCATTGTTATCAAGGTGTTTTTTTTCTTCTTTGAAAGGCGCCAAAAAGTCTTGACGAAGAAATCTCAAGGTTAATAAAGATGATTGAAGAATCCCCAGCCATCACCAAAAACTAATTATAATTAAGGTTGATTGGTGAATAAAAGTTCGATCTAATCATCCATTCAACTGTTTAAAGTTAGAACTCGCAGGTAAAAACAGAAACTTGTGCATATGATCAGCAGGGTAAAATTGCAACCAGAGGTTATTAGTAACAAGTCATGAATAAATAGATATAAATGCCAAAGTAGATAAATGCACGAGACAAGTGACAAATGCCGTAAACTTATTTTACTAATAAATCGTGTATATACAGTTTCAATAGTACTCCTGTTAGTAAATATTTTGAGCCATAAAATTCAGGGGGAGTCAAAAAAAAACTTAACCCATTTGACTATTTTGTTTCCACTAATAAAAAAGTTTTAACATTTTATCATCTCATTTCTACTAACAAAAAAATTGTCAACAAAAGTTTTTTTTACCACAGTAACTCTACTCACAAATCCATTAACAACTCATTCGCTACCGAAAATAATTTGACATTTCTCAACAACTTATTCACTGCCGAAAACATTTAACTTATCAACCACAAATAAAAATCTACAAATTTTTCACTACCGAAAACACCCCTCAATTCCCAGAAATTCTACTCCGTAGTAGCTACGACTCCGTTTGTTTAAGGGTTTTGAATTTTACATTCTAGTCATCATCCTATTTCTTTTTAATCATTACTTTTATTTTTCTCTCTATTTCTTTCCAATCATTATTTATATTTCTAATCATTACTCTATTTCTCTACATTTACCACCTACAAATTCAAATCTAAAATCTCAAAACGAATAGGTGAGAGGGAGAGACAATATAGCCTCGTTCGGCTAAATAAGCCACTTAGTTTATTTTTTTATCTTTATTCAAATTTTTTTTCGCATTTGTTAATTTTTTGTCAATTTTTTTGGGATTATTGTTTCTTCATGACAAGAGAAATTTAAAAAGTAAAAAATTACAATCGAAATCTAATTTTTTTGAATAAAGACGAAAAAATTGACTTATTGGCTTATTTTTGTCTTTATTAAAAAAAATTGGTTTCGATCGTAATTTTTTACTTTTTAAATTCCTCTCGTCGTGATGAAGTAATAATCTCTAAAAAAATTACAAAAAAATATTAAATGCAAAAAATAAAATAAAATAAAAAAATAAACCAAGTGATTTATTTAGCAATGGAGTAAATTAATTAACCAAAACTTGGAAGGTGGTGCCCTATAGCTATAGCCGCCTGAGTCAAATTGGTAGTTGTAATTGATGAGGGAATCCGCATTGACATGATATGATACTCCTGAGCCTGTCATCTGGATTTGGGGCCGTACGTCTAAAGACTCTTTATAATGGTTGGTGCTCAACATTCCACGACTTGATAAAATCCACCTTAATTATGCGGGGGGGATCAAGTTGATTTTCTATCAGAACAGTCTCAGTCGTCATCATTGAAGATATTTATTAAAAATATATCAAATGAAGCAAAGGCAAAACGGAAACAATGAAAAAACACTAAAAAAGAGTTTGGGCTCCACCCCACGCATGGATTTGTTTTGGGATCTATTTATTGGAATCTAGAATTGTGAAAAAAAGAGAGGATAGGTTGACATAAAAGAAAAGAAAATCAAGAGACGTTTTTACCTCAACACGTGCACAGGAGGAAAATGGAAGCAGAATTTCTTGAGTCTTATTTTGGAAAATAAATTAGGCTAAAGATTTTCAGGCTAGAGATGCCAACTTTGAATTAAATATGATGTAGTGTGGGAAAATGTTATGTTTCGTAAAGCAATAAATAAGAATTTAAAAAATAAAAATCTTAGTGAAACGGAGTACTAGGTAATATACGATGTACTTCTTCCGTTCCGATTTGTTTGTTTCCTTTTTGATTTATACATGTTCTAAATTGACTATCCAATTTCAAAATTAATGGATCAGATTATGTAAATTTTTAAATCAATAGATCAAATTTAGTTTTCTTAAAAAGTTAAAAACCCAAGATTGAATAAACAAATCTAGACAAAGAAAGTAACTTATTTCACTTTTTTGTCAAATGTATACTAAGTGGTGCCGCTGGTTTCTCTCCTGAAGGTTGCCGGTTATCCTAACGGCGATGTTGTGATCCGATAGTGGTGGAGGTTTGAGGTGTTGGTGGGTTGGACGGGGCGGTGATGGACGAGGTTGGTTGGGGCGGCGGTCTGCAAGAGTTTTTGGGTTGGAAATGATAACTAGCTGGGCATAACCAGGTTTTAATTTGAGGATGGGGGGTACGTACGTGCGTACGAATTTAAGGGTTGAGGCTCTCTCTTTATGGAGTACTCCTATTACGTAGTACAATAGCAACAATGATGTTTTCTCTCTTTTATTTTGCTGTTAAAAGTTGTAAAATCCGTTCCGTACTGGTGCTTAAACAGAACACAAAAACTCAAAATTCGTTTCAGTTGAAATATCGGCATGTTCCGGCCAATACTAAATGTACCGAACGATACCGGTCTATTTCGGATATTTTCGGTGCTCCAGACGGTACAAAATTACCTTCTCTCTTCTTCTTCTTTTTTATGACATACGTTGTGGACTCTAAACTAATTAAAAGAAACTTATGGGTTTATATATGATTTTCTTCGATTAAGATTATGATAGAATCTTGATCTGTTACATAACTTTGTTTTTGGTCTTTTTGGATAATTTTTTGCTTCTATTTGTTTCACGGAAATGATTTCGCAACCTAGTAAATATATATATATATATATATATATATATATATATATATTAAATATTAATTACGGTAAATCCGGAACGATACCGAGATACAGCCCGGTACTGATACGTACCATTCCAGTAGTGAAAACGGTATGCTGGCCGGTACGGAATTGACAACTTTGATTAAAAGTACGTAGTCCAACTATATATACTAGTACGCAGTTTCATTACGAGCATCTCTAGTCTATCTCCATTTTGGTACCAAAATTCTATTTTGGAGAATTCATACCCTCCAATCTATCTCCATTTGGGGTCTCCATTTTGGAGACTCAATTCTTAAAGTATCTCCAACCCATTTCTAAAAGTTCAAGATGGAGAATGGATGTGACATATTGAATAGAGATTTTATAATTTATTCTCACTTTTTGCACTTTATGAGAGAATATAGGAGGGACCCATTGTACTTTTTAGAAATTTTGTCTCCAAAATGGGGGTAGGATTGATAGAAAACAGAGAAACAGAGACGGAAAATACTGATATTATTTCTGAATGAATTACAATGAGGTGAGTACACCTTTAAATAGAGTAAAGCTATGCCTAAGAAAGGAAGATTACAAGATTTGATTACGATATGATTACCCTATGATTACGCTATGATATGATTACGATATGATTACCCTATGATTATGCTATGATTTGATTACGATACATATCCTAAAATAGCATATTACAAGAAGATACAGAATATATATTCAAGATACAGAATATTGCCATTGAGAAAAGCATTCTTTACATCCAACTGAGAAAGAGGCCACTGGTGCACTGCGGCCACTGAGATCAAGGTGCGAACAGTGGTCATTTTGGCAACGGGGGCAAAAGTTTCCTCATAATCAATCCCATACTCCTGAGAAAACCCTTTAGCAACTAAGCGGGCTTTATACCGTTCTAAAGAACCATCAGAATGAGTCTTAACCTTGTAGACCCATTTGCAACCGATTAGATTCTTACCATCCGGAAGTGAAACCAACTCCCAAGTCTGATTGTGAGCAAGAGCAGTAAGTTCAGCTTGCATGGCATCCATCCAATTGGGATCATTGCAAGCTTCTTTATAGGACCTAGGCTCAAAATAAATGTGAATGCGGGAAAGGAATGATTGATAAGAGGATGAGAAACAAGTATTAGTAAAGCCATATTTTACCGGTGGTTGACGATTGTCGCGGACGGGATACCGGCGGGCAGGCGGATCAGGATCCGCAGAGGCAGATTGGGGAGCAGCTGTAGAAGTTGGACGACGGGTGTAGACCTGGGTGATTGGAGCACGACGAGGTGATGCTGAGGGGGCTGTAGAAATATCAGATACCTGAAGAGTGGAGGTGTACTCTTCGGGAGGCACATCCAGATCCATAGGAAATGGGTCAATATGGATCAAGTCTTCTTTGGCTACTGGAGCAGTGCGAGGTGGAAGAGTAAAATAGGGAAGACGCTCTAAGAAGACAACGTGCCTTGAAACATAAAGCTTTTTGGTCACAGGATCATAACACCGATACCCTTTTTGATTAATGCCATACCCTAAAAAAACACCTAAGACACAACGGGTGCTGAGCTTAGTGCGGTCTTTCTTGGGGAGGAGAACAAAACAGGTAGAACCAAACACTCGAAGAAGAGAGTAATTAGGAACCTGACCATAAAGCCGCTCATAAGGAGAGCTACCAGAAAGAAGAGGGGTGGGCATCCGATTCAGGAGATAGGCTGCAGTGAGAACAGCTTCTCCCCAGTAACAGGACGGGACGGAGGAAGATAAGAGTAGAGACCGAGCAGTATTAAGAAGGTGACGATGTTTTCTTTCAGCTCTACCATTTTGGGTAGGAGTGTCAGTGCAAGACGATTGGTGGATAGTCCCAAGTGAATCTAGGAATTTATGAAACTCTGAGAGTGAATATTCCCCACCCAAGTCAGACCGAAGAATTTTAACCGATGTAGAAAACTGATTTTGAACCATGGCATGGAAATTCTTATAAATCGTAAAGAACTCAGATTTGTGTGTCATTAAGTAAACCCAAGTATACCGACTAAAATCATCCACAAAAGAGACATAATAGACAAAACCACCTTTAGTAGCAACCGGAGAAGGGCCCCATAAATCAGTGTGAACAAGCTGAAAAGGCGAAGTAGAAATAGAGGTACTTTTATTAAAAGGTAAAGCTGACATTTTTGCAAACTTACAACCACTGCATTCTGAAATATTACTGACTGAAATATGACCCAAATGACCTGACTTAACTAAAAGTTTTAGACGTTCACTAGACAGATGTCCTAATCTAGAATGCCAAAGATAAAATGGAGATGACTTATGATCTAAACAAAAAGATGACGCAGCAGTGGAAGAAGGTTTTATTGGGAGATGCAAGTGCTCCAAAAGATAGAGATCACCAACTCTACGGCCTGCCCCAATCTGCTTCTTGGAATCCCGATCCTGCACAACACAACCAGAGGAAGAGAAAACAACATCAAAACCAGAGTCGGATAATTGGCTGATTGAAAGTAGGCTCAAAGACAACTGAGGAACATAAAAGACACTAGGAATAGATAGTGAAGGTGCAGTAGAAGATAGAATGGAGCCAATAGAAGCAACATGCATGGGAGAACCATTGGCTGTGGCAATACTAATAGGAAAAGCAGGTGGCACACAATTACTAAGAAGAGACATATCAGGAGTCATATGATGAGAAGAGCCAGAATCAAAGATCCAAGTGGTGGGTTGGATACCTGAGGTGGGAGAACCACGCAAACCTGAATGAGTGGTAGTCATGGCAGAAGCTTGGGGGGAACCCCCTCGAATGGCTTCCATGTAAGCCTGAAACTGTTGAAATTGCTCATAATCAAACTCTGGAGGTGCACTACTGGAGGCCGGTGCTGCCAAGGCTGCAGGAGGGCGAGAATGCTGTTGTGGTGCTCGAGACTGCAGCGGGGCATGAGGACCAGTTGACTGAGTAACATTTCGTCCCTTTGGCTTGGGACGGTTAGGGCATTGATGCTTCCAATGACCCTTCTGATGGCAATAGTTACACTCATCTTCAGGAATTTGAGGCCTTGGCTTGGCCGCAAATTGGACAGGATGAGATGCTGGAGTGGGCGAGTGATGTGTCGGATATTGGCCAGATGGAGCAAATGGAGCAGCAAAGACAGACTGTGAGGGAGGTGCAAGATTAGCCACTTTGAACCGCGTTTCCTTAGCGATAAGCTCATGAACAGCACCATCTACTGAGGGCAATGGAGACCGATGCAAGATAGCCCCACGAAGAGGCTCAAACTGAGGCCGAAGGGCCATGAGAAACTGAACAAGTCGTAGTTCCTCACGAAATCTGACATAACTATCAAGTAGCTGCAAATCTGAAGGTTCCATGAGAGCTAACTGATCCCAATAAGTAGTCATTTCGTTATAAAATTCTTGAATCGATTTATTGTTTTTGGTGGTATTTCGGATGGATATTTCAAGCTCGTATCGTTTAGCAAAATTTGATTCAAGATACAGAGCTTGTAGATAATCCCAAACTTTCTTTGCTGTGTTATATTTCGAAAAATTCATGCCAATACTTGGTTCTACGGAGTTGTGAAACCAAGTCAAAATCTGTGCATTCCCTGTGTTCCATTTTCCCAAGGCAGTGGCATACCCTGGGTCTTTTGGATCAGAAGGAGGTAGCGTAGAACCGTCTACATATCCCCACATTTCTTTACCAACAACAAAATTTTTCATCACATGAGCCCAATAGGAGTAGTTGTTACCGGTCAAACGAACACTAATAGCCTGATTTTTATCGCCAGACATGATGCTAACAGAGAAACGTAGTCAAAAAAGAAAACAGAATACCAGAGTACCAATCTGCCTTAGACTGGTTCGTCGGAGTTGTAACAGAGGTTACCGGAGCTACTGCAGTGCCTGCAAGTGCTGCTGGAGGTTGTCGGAGTGTGGGTAGGTCACCGGCGGTTGGAGAGGGATGGGTGTCGACTGCTGTGGGTATTTCTTGTGATTTGAGTTGCTGAAAAACAGAGAGAGAGGGAACGATGGTAGCTCACAGAAGGAAAGAGATTTGAGGATAGAAGACTGATTGGAAAACAGGTTAGGGTTTCGGAATCGGCTTTGATACCATGATAGAAAACAGAGAAACAGAGACGGAAAATACTGATATTATTTCTGAATGAATTACAATGAGGTGAGTACACCTTTAAATAGAGTAAAGCTATGCCTAAGAAAGGAAGATTACAAGATTTGATTACGATATGATTACCCTATGATTACGCTATGATATGATTACGATATGATTACCCTATGATTATGCTATGATTTGATTACGATACATATCCTAAAATAGCATATTACAAGAAGATACAGAATATATATTCAAGATACAGAATATATATTCACAAGGATTTCTATATTTGGAGAACCAAAGACAATTTGAGGACTCAAATATCTAAAAAGTAGGATGAATCCCTCTTAAATTCTCTCATAAAGTGTAAAAAGTGAAAATAAATTACAAAGTTTTCCTCTAATATGTCACATCCATTTTCTATTTTGGACTTTTAGAAATGGGTTGGGAATGCTTTTATTCTCCATATTTGGAGAATCACCTCCCAAATGGAGACCCATCTCTATTTCTCTCATTCACTAATATTCTAGTTTTTACTTTTTTTTGCTAGAATTTCGTCAACTACATATAACATTTACATTACGGATACTTTTTCTACAGAATTGGTATTATTGGAAAGATAATAATAATATCTTCAAAATGAGTCTAATATTAAGTAGTATATGTAAATGCATTTTAAAATACATCAAATGTAAATTCAAATCATTTGAACTCATGATATTATTTTTTATCATTTACACTATCCTATCATTGTATTAGTTTAAATAATGAATTAAAATGAGAAAAAAACATACATCTTATGAAAGGAGGGAAAAAATAATATCGAACAATAAATAGATAAAGAATTGGGGGGAGTTTTGGAGGTGAAAAATAAAGAATTGAATTAGAGTTGTTGATTTTTCAAAATTACTTTTTGAATAGGATTTTTTTTTTTTGAGTCTCCAAAATAGAGGAAGAGGGAGAGATGGGTTGGAAATTCTCTCAGGGCATCTCTAGAGGAAAGGGTCAAGGCATTGGTTTGGTCAGAAACTATTTGACAGGTGTCAGGTAACTAACAATTGTGAGTTTTTCCACTTCAAAAATGCTAGAGGCACGTTACCTCAACCATACCTCTTTCATATACAGGTGGGTCTCACTGGAACGGGTCTCACCTATATGTGAGGAATGTGATTGGAAAATGGTTGCAGTGATGTACCCCTAGTACCTCTCTTTCCACTTTAATGAGCATGATAAAGTATGGTTAACTAAGCAATTCTGTTAGTTATTGCTAGAAGGTTTATAACTGTAACCACACCTCTATGGCCCGTTTGGATGGAGGATTTGATTTTGGGTGGATATAGAAGAAGAGTGAATTTGAGGTTGGATATGAAATAATAGGTAATATGTAAGAATGGTGGGCCCACCTCATAAGAATGGTGGATTTGTAATCTAGTGTTTGGATATTTTTTTGAGGAGGGGAATATAAAAGGTGGATATGAATAGATAAGTTCTCAAATGACTCAATTGCCCCCAGTTTATATTTTAATGGACAAATTAGATTAATTTTATTATAATTGCGTAAATACATATTTATCATTAGTTGTGGGATAAAATAAATCCGTTTTGTCTTATAAATGTTTAAACCTCATTTTTATTACAATTTTAAGAAAAAAAATTCAACAAATTATTTAGGTTAAATTTTCAATAAATACCACTCATTTTCTTTATCTCATCTCCATTTTATCATTAATTGTGGGATAAAATAAATTCATTTTATCTTACAAATGTTTAAACCATATTATTTGTTAGAAGAATATTATTTTTTGAAAAAAATTAAAACGTAATTGAAAAGTGATTATAAAAAAATATATAAGGTAAAAGAGATTTCAAAGACAACTAGTTGCTCCCTTGACCAAATTATTAATTTTCCTACAAAGAGTGCAAGGGACTAACTTAGAAATAAATACCAAATCTAGGGGTGCAAAGAATAATTTGCCTTTAAAAACTGATTTATTTCTTCACACGTGTTCGGTCTTCTTCTTCTCGTTTCTTTCTTCTTTTTCTTCCGGTAAACCCTAGGGCGTCACAGCAGGTATTCTCTCTCTCTCTCTCTCTCTCTCTCTCTCCAGTCTCAAGGGCAAGATAGACTTTCACCAACCCCGCATACTCAACGACAAGGGGTACCCTGTCGTTACAAATCCACCCACGAGGTGGATTACAAATCCGATCTCAACAAATCAGGGCGAAATCCAAGTAGGGTTTTTCTCTGCCAAAGATCGGAGAAGAGGGGGAAGTAGGAGAAGTAATCAAGCCGCATATCTTATCCACCTCTATATCCACCTGCCAAACAGCCCGCTAGTGAAGAAGAGAGAGACACAAGAAATGGGTGGGAGGGAGAAAAGAGCCTGGTGTCAGGCAAAGTGACGAGAGTGGAGAGAAAAACAAACCGGTTTGGGAAAGAGAGAGGAGAGAGAAAGAGTTTTTTATACATTTTCTATTACACTATCACATAATCTTAAAGTCTTAAACTACACCACTATAAAACATGTTCACTTTCTAAATTTACACACACTTTACAAACAATAAATGTGACCCATTTTATGTCATATAACACATAATTTTTAACCAAAACACTAGAGATGTTCTAAATTAATGGAGCAAGGCCTTGTTCCTCTTTCTCTCAAAGCCTTTTTTTTTTATAAAAAAAAAAGATAATTTCAAACTTAAATATAATGAAAATAAAAAATAATTTTATAAATTTTTTTGCACCCTTTAAAATATCTCAATAAGATCTATCAAATAAGATTCATATTGGTAGAAAAATTATTTGTATAAGCATATAATTTTTAACCTTAAAATTACTTTCTTTTACTTGAAAGTTTTTTTTTTTTTTTAAGAATGTGGAACGGCCCTTAGTTGCAAGCAAGCGGCCGTTTTTTTATGAACCACGTATGTACAACAGCATTAATTACGGAATACTACGTAATCTAGGAGGGTTGCACTCTGAGGCCCCGTTCCAGTACGGTGGGCACCTTAGTTTGGTAGGATATACTGATGGATTGGTTGGAGAAAACAAGAAGAAAAAATGCATGTACAGGAGTACCTCTGATGCTTTTGCAAATCTAGAGTGTTCTCCCTCTTGGAAAATATTATTGAAATATAATATTTTTATTTTGTTTGAATGTAAATTGATTTGATTTGGAGTTGTATCTTTTAGGTGACACCTTTTCATTGTAAATGGATGCGTCCTTTATGAATAAAGGTGTCCCTTTCTTTGGTTCGTAGAATCACTAGTTACTCTATAAATACCATTCTTCTCATTCATTTGGTGTTATGGATTTTTCCCTTTCATTCGTGTCCATTCATATGAGAGAGTACAAACACTAGAAAGTTCAACACATCCATCGATTGAATTGCTTCTTCTATGGGGAGTTCGATCAAGTAGTGCTGAGAGATAGATGTTCATGTAAACCGTAAGTACCGCAGCAAGAACGAATCTGTCTTAAGTACAGAGGGTGACACACTCACACTTGCCTTGATCACCAATTTTATTGCATCAATTTATAGGTTTTGAATTCCGATTTTATTACATTCATATTATTGGTTTTCATCACAAGACGTAAACGTATTTTCCTCCACTCCCATGCAGGAATAAAATTATGGTAGGAGATTGCATGGTTCTTGAAGAAAAAAATAGTACTACTATAAATGGCGCAATGACCTTTTGAGAATAGAAATAAGGGAATTAATTTTCACACTCCCCTTTTTATAATTTATTTTTTTATCCACTTGAAATTACTATTTTGCCATTTATCAATACACTTTTTCACACATGCAAGGATAATACTGTAAATTCATGTGGATAAAAACAAAAAATATGAGTGTAAATGGCTAAAATGGGAGTGTGAAAATTATTTTCCAAGAAAGAATACTACAAATAAAAGGAAAATGACGGTCAATGACGTGTTTTGATAATTAATACCCGCCAAGAACATGCTGAGAACATTTGTTAATTCTGAAATATCTTTGACGGATATTAATTATCAAAACACGTTTTGAACCATTATTCCCCCGCAAATAAATGCATAACAAAAACGCACATCTACCTGAAAATGGACCAAGTTCCACTTTTGGATCCTCCAGTATGGTCCAATTTTGGGCCGTTTTGAGCCCACTCCGTGGTCACATATCGTAACAGTTCATATTTTAAATGTTGCAAAAATGTATGCCCTTGTTGAAATTACGTTTGTTGATGATTACAAATGGAACCGTTCAAAATTTCACCATCCATTTTATAGTCCACATAAGTGAATTGTTGACACATGTATCTAATTTTTTGTTTGATCTGATTTGTGTCCAATCAAACTAATTTTTTTACGAGAACGTACATTTTTGCAAGATCTAAAATATGACCCATTCCGGTCTTTCTTGTAGGCCCATTCCACGGCACAAAACTGAACCATATCGGAGGATACAAAACGGAATTATCACCATTAGATACAAAAAATAAAAAATATTTTTCATTAAGGTAAGATAGAAAACTTAATTACCACTAGGTTTACTTTTTGCAAAATACATTTACTATTAATAGAATTGTCACCCTAAGACATCTTAGGATTTTAGGATACCATAGAATTTTAGGGTTTAGGATACCCTAGGGTTTAAGTTTAGGCGCTTTTATAGAGCCCTAGGATTTAGTTTTAAATACTTTCATAGGGGTTAAGTTTAGGCGCTTTTATAGAGCCTTAGGATTCAGTTTCAGATACTTTCATAGGGGTTTTATGGTGCACTTTCCTATCATAGGGTTTTAGCGATTTAGGCACTTTCATAAGGTATCCTACGGTTTAGACATTTTCATAAGATACCCTAGAGTTTGGGCACTTTCAAAGTTTAGAGTTTTAGATACTTTTATAGGGTTTTGGTGTTTTATTAATTAGAGATGATCTGGTGGGAAATACTCATACTTTTTATTTTCTGTACCTAGTGGTAAAAAACCCGCCCACCTAAAAATACCACATCTCCTAGAGAATTGGGCGTTTTGTGGTGTTGGTTATTCAAATGATATGTCTCCTATCTATTGAATTGTTCTTGCTCTTTTTCTCAGGAAAAAAAAAATGATATGGAGACTTTTATGCCACCGACGTTAAATTTAAATGCCAAACATGTTTACTAATTTTCAGGAAATTTTATAGACTACTTCATAGGAGTATCTAATTCATGTTTGGAAATAACCACACATGACATGAGTACGTGGTTTGCTACTGGTAAACTGTTTGTCTATTTTTCCATAGGGATAAACTATTCAACGAGAGCGTGCTAGAAATTAAATGCTCGTAAATTATCCTTTTCAAAAGACACTTTCAAACTCAAGAGCCAAACTTTAAGACGTTTGTGTAATCTATTCTCCTACGTACCCGACGAACCAAGAGGAATAAAAGATTGAACAGAAAATTTTATTTGCGGACCATTTCGTAATGAAGATTTTATGGAGGCCAATAGCGCACGTCCAAAGTGTTTTTGGTCGGGTCGGATTGAAAATCAGTTATGACCGGTAACAATTAATTGTGACCAATTATAATTAAAAACGAATCTCAGCCATTAATTGCGCTAATGGATGACTGTGCGTCGCTCCGTGAACAACCTGAATAAGTTTATCTCAAAGATCAAACTAACAAAACAACTAGTAAAACAAAGACTAAATAACCAAAAAGCAAATTATTCACTTCAATATAAAACTTCAACGAAGTATATACTGTACAACCAAATGCTTCCTCGATCCTCTTTATCAAAAACAAGAATTGGATCTTACTAACAATTGGAGTATTACCGGTACAAATCACAGAACTACCACCAAGGATTAACTGCTACAATCTATCCTTACAAAATTACAGCTACTTGCTACTTCTGATCTATAAGTTAAAAGACTCTGTATTTTTTGGGAAAGACTACAATACACATTTTTTATTTGGGTGTGTATCATATGCATCCTATAAAATGTTACGAATCGTATTGCTAAAAAGTTACGAATCGTATAAAAGTTATAAGATAAACCAAAATATTATGAACCATAATGAAAATGTTACGAATCGCACTGCTGAAAAGTTATGAATTCTAGAACAAAAGTTACGAAATACGCTAAAATGTTATGAATAAATCATAAAATAGGTACATATGGTATACCCTTTTAAGGGGTGTGTATTGTAGACTTTTCCGTATTCCTTTTGGACGCGGGGGCTCTGCTGCCCAGGGGGGCAGCAGCCCCTACCCACACTCACACACGGCACCGTTTTATCAAATGAAAAAAAAAAAACTCTTCCGCTTGCAATCCTATAGAACAGAAACGTGATTATGAGAGCTTTAGAGTTAAAATTTAATTATGTCTCTTTAGAATAATATGATCAGAATAATAAGATCTTCACGTCAATTCAAACGGATTGAAAATTGGAGCACTTAATTTTTTAATCATATTTTTTAATATATAAACGGTCTAAAAAATTAAGTGTGCCACTTTTTAAATTCGTTTTAACAAGTACGAATATTTTATTATTTTAATTATATTATTCTAAAGCATCATAATTAATTTTTGTCTCTAAGACTCTCATAATTAAGTATCTGCTCTTTATTTAGGATCCTATAGATCAGAAATGTAATTATGAGAGTCCTATAAACAAAAGTTAATTATATCTCTTTAAAATAATATGATTAGAATAATAAGATATTCATACTTGTTCAAACGAATTTAAAAAGTAGCACACTTAATTTTTTAGACCGTTTATATATTAAAAAATATGATTAAAAAATTAAGTACTCCAATTTTCAATCCGTTTGAATTGACATGAAGATCTTATTATTCTCATCATATTATTCTAAAGAGACATAATTAAATTTTAACTCTAAGGCTCTCATAATCACGTTTCTGTTCCGTAGGATTGCAAGCGGAAGAGTTTTTTTTTTTTTTCTTTGATGAAACGGTGCCGTGTGTTGCCGTGTGTGATTGTGGGTAGGGGCTGCTGCCCACCCTGGGCAGCAGAGCCCCGCGTCCATTTCTTTCAGTATTTTTCTTAGCTTATTGACCCAAAAACTTGACAACGTGTCTCTCTCCCACCTATTTTCTAGTACTGTAGTATTAGACTGTTTCTTATCAAATAGTGTCTTTTGGTACGTATGTCCTTTTCGAACATGTGTTCATACCCAATAACCATTCCTCTTACGTGCACCTAATTCGCGCGATCACTTTGCTTCACTCTGTGTTGTATAGCCTCAATGTGACACCTCTCTGCATTACATAAATTTGTTTCTTCGAATTCGAGAGAATTCGAAAAACTACTTTTTATCTAATCTAATTTACTAATAACCCGTTAAACAAGTCCTATACACAATCAATAATGCTAAGTTGCATTCTTTCGTTGGATGGCTAAATTGAAGTGTAAAGATACCTTCAAAACATACAAAAAGAGAAACCACGCACTATCTCATACGAACGGATCGAACGAAATGACCATCACTATGTAAAACACACACGAACGGGACTGGAGACCGGCTCAAGTAGTAGGGCACTGCATATACCAGTCTAGCCCACTGGACCACTACTACATATTTTGGGCCACTTTGAGGCCGCCTGCGTCCGTCTCGTTAGTTACTAGTTGTTTACAGAGACCCAAATCGGTTGGGCCTCATCCCGGCCTTTCCTCAGCATAACTTCCCAATAAATGTACACGTGGCGAACTATGATTCGGTAGAACTACATCAAGGAATTCTCCTATTGGTCAGTTTTAGCAAGAACACGTTGCGAAGGGTCCTCAGTCGTTAGTTTGTGCCTTCCGTATTGACTCCGCCGGTCTACCGTCCCCCCGCGCCACGCTTCTCGTTTGTTTTTGAGAGGGGGGGAAATTGAGAACTCAGTTTTGGAGAGAGAGAGAGAGAGAGAGAGAGAGAGGTGGAATCGATTTTAACAATTCAGCATTCTTTTAGGTGTGCCAGTAGATCTGATTACAAACCCTAATAAATTTAAGAGGGGAGATTTGAAATCTCTCCCGATCATCTAGCCAAAGCTCTCTATGGCGCTTCGAAGGTCAAAACTCTTGTTCCTACTCTGCGTTTTATCCCACGTTATCATCGCCATTGCTGGGTAAGGATCGTCTCGTTGACTTCCTAATGCATGCACGTGTGTTTATACATGTATTCACATAGATGTATATTTGACTGAATGAATGAATGTTATCAGGAAGAGCTATTATGATATTCTTCAAGTATCCAAGGGTGCTTCAGATGAGCAGATCAAACGAGCTTATCGGAAACTCGCATTAAAGTACCATCCTGATAAGAACCAGGGAAACGAAGAAGCTAACAAGAAATTCGCCGAGATCAATAATGGTACTAATCTATCTTTTATCCTAACCTTTTCTGTTGAGATTTTTAAATCGAGTTAGTTCTTTTGATCATATATCAAGTTATTCATTGACTATTTTTTGGTGGGGTGATTGAACACCAGCTTATGAAGTGCTATCGGATAGTGAAAAGAGGAGCATATACGACAGGTACGGTGAAGATGGCCTGAAACAGCACGCTGCCAACGGTGGCAGAGGGGGCGGCGGAATGAATATTCAGGACATATTTAGCTCGTAAGTTGGTGTCCTCTCCTGAATTATATTCCTTGTTTAATTGACTGGTTGTATGCTTTGAAACCAATCTAACATTAATAAGAAATTCGAGCTTGATGGTGGAGGGACAAGTAGTGGTCATTGACATACCGTTACTATAGTGATAGTGGCTATTGAGATATTATCTCCAAACAACGTGGGCCTACACCTCCGGTGTAAGAAATAATTGAAGCAGTCAACCCTGCTGTATCACATTTGTTCTTTAACAATGTTTAATTTCTATGTGAAGGCCTTGAATATATTGTCGTATTGGACCCCCTAATATAACTAACTAGGCATACATGAGACGTTGAGTAGCCCAACTAAGTTAGCCAAAGTCATGAATTGAGATGTATGACACTCTGCAACTGCATATAGCGTTAACAATGAAGCAAATAAGCAATTTTATGGGGCCCTTGCCCGTATTTCTTCATATTGCATGTTGTTTGACTTTGCTCGCATTCGCTTTTATTGGTGAAATCGGCTCAATTCTATCATAGATACCTCAAATTTCATGATGGAACAATGGAACACAGCTCAAGATGCGTCATTTCGTTGACAAACTGTCTTACACTCGCTGTCTTGTTTTTTAAGTCTATGTGGACACTAGAAAACATGCTTACATATTGATATGTGGATGTTATGTTTCTCACTTCTCTCATGTGCTTCGTTCATTCTTTTCAAATTCCGTGCAAAGTTGTCAATCCCGTACCGGCCAGCGTACCGTTTTCACTACTGGAATGGTACGTACCGGTACCGGATTGTATCTCGGTACCGTTCTGGATTTACCGTAATTAATATTTTATATATATTTAACATATATCTACCAGGTTGCAAAACCATTTCCGAGAAACAAATGGGAGCAAAAAATTATCCAAAAAGACTCAAAACAAAGTTATGAAACAGATCAGGATTCCATCGTGATCTTAATCAAAAAAAATCATATATAATCCCATAAGTTTCTTTTAATTAGTTTAGAGCCCACAACTTATGTCATAAAAAAAAAGGAAAAAAGAAAGAAGGTAATTTTGTACAGTCCGGAGCAGACCGGTATTGTCCGGTACATCCGGTATTGGCCGGAACAAGCCGGTATTTCAACCGGAACGGATCTTGAGTCTTTGTGTTACATTTAAGCACCGGTACGGAACGGATTTCACAACTTTGATTTTGTGGGTTTCCCCCTGCGATAAAATCACAAGTCCATCATGGGTGGTTGGGGAATGGGAAATTTCAAGGCCATATATGCGGCAAGTGTGGATTATTTTGGTTTGGTGCTTCTTTCAATTGCCTCAGTCTACAAGGTTGGAAACGATGCCGTAATGGATATATATCCTTGAATACATTCTTGTACAAAGTTTCCCTGAGTTAGCAGGATCCCTTATCCTTGTAATTCTGGTTTCTTAAACTCGAAGACACTGTTATTTGTTTTCCTTTTTAGCAATCATAACAAGTCAGAATGGTACTCATTCTCTTGAAAAATGTTTTAGTACCATCGAACCTCAAATGGTCATTTAGCTCCATCCTGGCCTTCGTACACATCCATTGTTGTCAATACCTGCATTAGATGGTTGCTATTGCAAATTTAAGAATGTTAATTGTGACTTTTTGTTGGAGTCTTTGTGAATCTACCACTTCATCATGCTTGAATGGGTTGTTGTTGCTCTTTCTTCTGTAGTAGTAACAACTATTTGTCATGTGGAAAGTTTGGATCAATGATCTCTAGAACTATTAACTAAACGAAGTTCTCTTTTAGTTTTTTTGGTGGAGGTCAAATGGAAGAAGAAGAGAAAATCGCGAAAGGTGATGATGTTGTTGTTGAATTGGATGCAACATTGGAGGATTTGTACATGGGAGGATCATTGAAGGTAAGGAACATGCTTATTGAATTTGGGTGACAAATGTAGTGTTTTTGTTTTGGTACCTAGGGCCTGTACAATTGAATTTGAAAAAGTCCTCTTCGATGTCTTGCAGTAACCAATTTGTCACACCACGTTTACTGATTGATATTGGAATTACTTAGGAAATAGTCACCATTTTTAACCCTTTATGAGATTTGTTTTGGGATTTAATATTCGTTGCCAGAACCAGACCATATACTCCGTCTAAGTAAATATCACGTATTGGGCCAGTTCACTCCTTGTGCTTAGGATTTCCCCTTTTTTACTTCTCTTTTTGGTGTTTGTTCATTGTTGTGATGTGTTTAGTTGAAATGCATTAGGTTTGGAGGGAGAAAAACATTTTAAAGCCAGCCCCAGGCAAGAGACGCTGCAACTGTCGAAATGAGGTCTACCATAAGCAAATCGGTCCCGGAATGTTCCAGCAGATGACTGAGCAGGTGTGTGGTTTTGATGATCTTGCAAGAGAAACCTTTGTAAATGTCATTTGTTATCATTTTAATGTATATGGTCTAAAGCAGCAATGCTGCTGCTGCTGCTGCATAATGATTAGGTCCAATCATTAAGCGGTGGTTGTGATTTATTATTTTGGCAGTTATACTTTTAGTTATTATATATTTTTGGAGGTAGCACATTGTCCTTGCTACATCTTGCCGTTTCATGTCCTTTCTCTTTCATTTTACCAGTATTCCGATGCAGTGATGCTACTGTTGGACTTCTTAAATTCTTTCATTATATCTTTTCAGGTCTGCGAACAATGTCCCAATGTGAAATATGAGAGGGAGGGGTATTTTGTCACTGTTGACATTGAGAAAGGGATGCAGGATGGACAAGTAAGGTTTCGCCGTCTTTATTCTGATTCAAGATATTTGACTTCAGTAAACGAAAATTCCACACTTCCGGCACATTTGGTTAAATGTCATAATCTCTTTATATCCATTCATGTGTCGGCTCCATCGTATTGTTGAAGCATGGAATTACTATAGCCGGTGTTCGAATTACTATAGCCAGTGTTCTTGCCCATACTCTAATGAGTCCACTGTAATTTTCGCAACCCCCCCCCCCCCCCCCCCCCCCAAAACTATTCTTAAATCTTGAGGGTTGTACTTATAGGAGTAAATCTAGGTGGTATTTTGATGTCTTGCAAAAGCATGATGGTTTGTTTCAATAGAACGGTTTATGTGAAATGTAGATGTTTTTTCTTGCCCGATTGCCACTTTTTAATACAAGTCTGGAAACATCCCAAGTCAACCATAGTTGGTGGAATCTTTGACTAAGCACACATTGTGATGGCCATCACATGATTTTGGATACATAGTTTTCTTCTCGCCATACTTGCGACATTCCAACCTTAGAGGAGAATCACAAAGAATTTTATTCCCCCTCTTACATTTGTCCTTTTTCTGTATTGCACTCATGACTCACCATTCTCTTTTCAGGAAGTGGTTTTCTATGAAGACGGGGAGCCCATAATAGATGGTGAACCTGGAGATCTGAGGGTAAGATATTCATCTTTGGCTCTGTAGAAAACCTGCTGAAATTGTCTGGGAATCATATACTGACATTATGATCTACATTTCGGCAGTTTCGTATTCGTACAGCACCCCATGATCACTTCCGAAGGGAAGGCAATGACTTGCACAGAACTGTTACAATTACGCTAGTAACTCTCTCTCTCTCTCTCTCTCTCTCTCTCTCTCTCTCTCGCGGTGGTTTTGTGCTCATTCTGCTTTAGAAGTGATTTGTGTACCATAGAAACAAACTCACTCTCTCTCTCTCTCTCTCTCTCTCTCTCTCTCTCTCTCTCTCTCTCTCTCTCTCTCTCTCTCTCTCTCTCTGGTTTTGTGCTCGTATGGCCATAGAATTGATTTGTGTACCATAGCGGGAAACTTGCTTTTCTGTCTTATTCAAGTTAATCAACACTTCTTTGACACTGCCATGTGAGACCCATTACTTTGAAGATTGTTCCAAAATTCAGATATCTGAAAGGGTTACTGAACTTGATGGTACCTCTTCAATTACTAAGGAAAATGCTTAAAACCCGATAACCTTGCTTAGTATCATCTGGTGAATTTCTCAAACAGCCCCTAAAATGATGTTACAACTCAAGAGGATGAAGGGGAAAGAAGCGGGTATTAGGAAGGCACGTGCGGTCATAATTGTCTGGCGAGGATCTCTAGTCAGCCCGTTCTGAAAAGCATCATAGAAGCTCTAGACTTGGTTCAAGTTCGCCTTGGTGATATTGGCTTTATGCCAACCCGCCTCGCAAAACTTTGAAGAAAGATACAAAGTGGAAAAGATAGTTGACTGGTCTTGAGGGAGTACTCAGTCAAAAGATATACATAGAAGTTAATTGGGTGATAAAATCTACAAATTGCATAGCTCATTCATGATTTTGGTCCAAAATGTATCTAATTGGTCCTATTTGACTGTTCATTGCAAAATTTGATTGAAAACCATTCATGGATACGTTTGTTTTGTCTTTTCCCTTCAATGAGTATTGGATTCTATGGAGTTTCATGATCTGAATTCTGTTTTTCTTCAGGTGCAAGCTCTTGTTGGCTATGAGAAAACAATTAAACATCTTGATGAGCATTTAGTAGATATAAGCACTAAGGTGAGCACCGTATGTTCTCTGATGCTTCTTTTCATTTGACTGAAATGAAACATTGCAGCAACTATTTGCTGATGCATTACTGTTTTCACTGCTCAGGGAGTCACTAAGCCCAAGGAAGTCAGAAAATTTAAAGGTGAAGGGATGCCATTGCACTATAGCACAAAGAAGGGTGACCTATATGTGACATTTGAGGTTATTTTCCCAACTTCCCTAACAGAAGACCAGAAAACGAAGATTAAGGCGATTCTCGGTTGAGGAATTGACTACATTTTTCTTGGGTACTCTTTACTAAGATGTTGCGGTTGTATTATTGAGGTCCATATAGAAGATACGAGAGGGACTTAGATTTCTTTTCTTCTACTTTTTTTTTTTTGGTTCCATTTAACGTGTAGCACATTCAACCAAGGATATCCGTGCTGTGATAATGATCCAGCATTTTGTTAGGGCCTTCTTCGTATTTCTATTTTTGTCTATGCAAGGCATAGTTTAATTATGGTATGAGAACCTAATGAATACAAGACACTAACGATGAAATTTGCGGAAGCATTTGATCCTCTTTTGTATTTTTTCTTTTTCCCCTCTTGATTCTGAGATGTAGCTGCTGGTGGTATTGGTTTTTTTTTCTTTTTCTTTTTCTTTTTGGTAAGCCAAAGATTTTATTGAAGTTCAAACCCGATTTTTACAGGTGAATTCCCAGGCAAAACAAACCTACCAGAAGCAAACACTACACAGCAAAAGCCATAGCTCAACAACCAAAAGAGAACACAAAGAACAACAAAACAGAATCAACTCCTAGGAGCAAACAGTGCAAATTAACCTGTTTGCATCATATCTCCAAATAGGCCTCCAAGAACTGATCAAGGCTCACCCATCATTTGCAGTTCTGGAAACTAACTGATTCTCAGTAGAGCAAATCCCCTGAAAAATCCTAGAATTTGTCTCCCACCTAATGTGTTAAATACAAGCTCCTAAAGACAACTTGCAAACCAAGGTGTTGGAGTGTGTTTCCACCCCTATGCTACCCAGCCCATCTCACGTCATCTGTAAGCCCTAGACCCTGTCTTGGAACCCCATTATTTACTCAAAAAGAGGACCAAATCCAGGAATAATAGGGGCAAGCAAAGAACAAGTGTTCATGTGATTCAAGCCCAACACCACAAAGAGAACAACTGGGATCAGCAGAAATCCCCCACTGGCACATTCTATCCCTAGTTGAGAGCCGGCCCAAAATGCTCATCCAATGTTTAACAGACCATCTAGGGACATGATATTTAAACCAAACTATTTTGAACCAATCTACTTTCGGACCAGAGGTTCTCAAATTACTCCAAACAGATTGCACAGAGTAGGTGAGTAGGTTTAGTTAGCAGTCAAAGTCCAAAAAAACTGAATCCTCTTGCTGCAAATTAGGACAGAAAGTGCTAGGAGTAGGAGCAATAATCTCCATCACCACTGGATTTCCTCTACTCCTAGGCCACCGCCAACCATTAGGCTGTGTAATAGAAGCCATTTTGGCATTAAGGAAACTGCCCATATTAAACAACACTTTATCACCATACATAAGAATGAGGGATCCAAGAGGGTTCCTACCGGTAGTATTACTCATCTACCAGGCACGCATGGGCAAATGAGACACAGCAAAAGGGAGAGATCTATCATGCCATTGACTGATTGAAGAGGCAGTGATAAAAGCTCTCACAACGTTATGCAAAAAGAGTGGTCAATCAATGGATACAAGATAACGAGAAAAACATGAAGATCCAATTCAATCTTTTATATATAACCCATGCCAGAGCAATTGTATAGTGTGAATACCTATGATAAAAGTTTACCAAAACTCTGCTCGAATTACTCGGTAGGGGTTTATTATACATAGTAACGCAAAAACTTCTTCTCATGGATATAACTGAAGAAGAACTAGTATAGAAGAGAAAGGAAAAGGTTGATTCTTTCTTGTCCATATCATTCAATTGTTGCCAGCTTTTCCTCATCTACCTCAAAAGCCTTCCTTGCTTGTTTCAGCTCCTCATTCATAGACAACAGTTCTGTACAGCGGTTAAGCTTTGGAAGGTCCTACAAGGTCAATAACATAATAAAGTCAAGAGATGCCTGATGTTTGCATAAATCTCAAATATCAAAAGCAAGGAAAGGATGGATAACAGAGTGCCGTGTTCAAAGGTAACGTTAGTCTGCATGCATTCCTCACAACTGGGGTGATGGGCAGGCAAAGAAGGTCAAACAAAAACTTCTTTTCATGAGAAAATTGACACTTCATAACTTCGAAGTAGAATCAAGATCACATACATGTTGTCATGTGAGGTGTCCACACTTTTAATTTTCAAATCTGATATACCCAGTACTTCTAGAGTGGAGAGGAGAAACATAGGATAACAGTAGCCACTGCCCGTTTGCACAAAACAGTGAGGAAAACGAGGTCCCACAATTGAAGCACAAAACAAAGGGGAGAGGATCAAGTGGATTCAAAAGACATGTCATAGTGCTAGTAACAGCACTAATATTAATAAAATTTAAAATCAAAGGAAAGCCTTCCTCTGCTGTGAACAATATCTCTACAGCTCAAACTTTCCTTCCACCTCGTTCTAAAATTTTCATGTTTTTATACAGCACTTGACTCAAAACCCACTCTAGATGCCACCACTATGTCCATGGAATAACCATTCTTTAAGAAACATAAGTAGTTGGACAAAACATAACTACACAAGATGACTGGTTTCCGAAATAGTACCTTCCTTATTAAGAACAAAAAATCATCTGTTAGAAGCTTTCCCCTTTTGGATGCAACATCTTGAGCTTGATGTACCTGCAGGAAAAAAAAAACACAGACAAGCTTAAATATGCTGTATCTTCTGAATAAAAAAACACAGATAAGTTTAAATATGCTGTATCTTCTGAATCCCAACAACGAACCAAAGAAAAATAAAAAACATAAGCAGCAGGGCTGTTGGTGTGGAGCTGCTAGGATTGTCCCCCTGGGGGAGGAGGATGGTGTTTGGAATCCTTTTGTACGAATTGCAAGTAATCAGAAAACATAAATGAGGAATCACAACTTACCAGATCAGTTACATACTCTAAAACAATGTCCTCCAGCAGCACCACAGTTTCTGGAAGCGGCTGATGGTACATCATAGTTAATTAACGAACACAATCCATGATGTGATGGAAAAACAATACTATATAAAGAATGCATCAATCAACAATAAACAAGAATGCAATGCATTCATCAGCTAATATTAGGGAGACAAAAGGTATCAGCCAATAGTGCATGCCATTTCCAATTTATGTAGAAGGCAAAACTTTGATTCAAGAATCAATACTGACATAAGAACACCTTCTACAGGCCATACCTATCAAACAAAACATTCACTGTAATATGCAATCTTCCCATACTAAACAGGGGAACAAACAAAGAGAAGTAATAAAAGAAACTTCCTTTTTTTTAGAAGGCAAAAAAGTTTTATTAATCTCTGAAAATGTTACAAAGATTGATAGGAAATCTATAGGGATTCAGATTGAAAACCAAATAACACTCTTCCTATCTCATATTGCTTCACCAGCTCCCTCAATGATGAAGCATTAACACATTCTTATTGTGCGTCTTCCTAAATCTTCGTTAAACACAGCTGGAATACAAGCATACAATGCAATGATACCTGTCAGTCATAATGGCCTCAAATGTAACCTAAGCAGGCAGTGGTGTGGCTCAGAAGAGGACATAAACTGTAAAGGCAGTGATCAGAACATCATACAAACTCAAATCACCAAAAAAACATACGCAGGACTAGCAAAGACACGAGTTACAACTTGTCATGAGCAACAAAACTGGAACACTTCAGCAAGCGGAGCAATAAAAAGGACAATTGAGGAAATGGTATCATTAGCTCCATGAGTACTATTGCGTGAAATCCCCGTGTTTGCCATATTTGAACAGATTTAGTGTCCAATAGCGAACAAGAACCAAAAAAAAACAATGAGAGATAGAGACAGAGACAGAGAACATACGTTGGGATCATCTCCAAAGCCATACATCATGTGCTGCACTGTGAGATCCAATACACAGAGAGGGGGGAATAATGGAAGAAAGGGACACACAAAACAGCATAAATTGGAAAACTTTGAGCAAAAAATGCTGTTTAATTCACATTAAGAGAAGTAAGAACTCACAATCCTTCTGAAAAACTCCTCGCTTGCGCTTAAATGTAGCTTCTGCTGGCTGGGATGGCCCAGCTCTTACTTTTGAAGAGGGCCCTGCGGAAGAATTGTTCATCTCTCTACCCAATAGCTTCCCACCAATCTGTCGCTCAATCAGGAATTCAAGATACAAAATCACATCACATTATCGGAAGACCATGAAAATACCATACGAAAAAGGAACGGCATGTGCAAAACATAACCAATACTAGCACAACAGTGCCGGGCCTGGGCAGTGGGCAGAGGCTCCTCCAAAAAAAATGCTAAAAAAAAGGTCCCGTAGATGCTTAGAACATTTATGCATCTAAATTTCTCCCACAGAGAGGGGGAGAGAGAGAGAGAGAGAGAGAGAGAGAGAGAGAGAGAGAGGTACCTGTTCGTTGCCGAAGCTGCTGATCTTTGTTGTACGTAAGATTCAGATTTTGGGGTGCTGATCGATTACTCCAATACGGATTACGGAGTATAGGGCTGCTATATATATATTTTGTCTTACAATTCTACCCCACATGTTTTGAACATTACAGCATCACCCTGATAAACTTCCAAAATCACTTCTTCTTTATTGACATTTAGGATGGATATGCGGGTTCGAGCCATGAACACTGCCACCGCCTCGTCAAATAAAAAAAAGGCCAAGTCGTGGCGGAGGTTGGAGCCCACGGGGGTGTTGTTGGGATTCAGAGTTATGAACAGCCTCTAAACCGATAATGGACTAACATACGAACATTTTGTTACCTACATTGACAGTTAATGTATACAACATTGGCAAAAAAAAAAAAAAAACAGTTTTTTCTCTCTTTGTTATAATAAAAGTTTCTTTCTTTTTTCCTAGTGCTTCATATTTTTAAAATTTTTTTTTTTGCCTTTCAAAAAAAAAAAAATATGGCTAGGGTCTCTAATTCTTACCCATTTTATTATCCATACCCAAAATTTGAGTAAAAAGCTTAAAAAGGGAACTCATTTTGAGTTTTGCCAATCTTTGGTGCTTTGCCAACCCATTTTGAGTTTTACCCATACCCATTTTCTTCAAAGCATATTTTCACTCTCATCAATTACAAGTGTGCCATTCAGTAATAGATTTGGGTACAAATATGGATTTAACATTGAAAATATCTTACCCAAATTAAGCTTTTGACTCAAATCTCTACCCAAATTTGAGTAAAAAAAGGGGTAAGAATTTGACTTCACTTACACGGTTCATTTTCCCAATTCCTGAATGGGGCTGCCGTGACTTCACCGCCCATGTTAACTAGTAGCAGAAAGTTAGCATATTGCTTGGCTTACCTCGAAATATGTTTTGTCGTTTAGTTAATTCATCGGTCAGTTAACAAAAGAACGTCTACGTGACTCTTTTTTCTTTTTCTTTTCTAACAAAGTAAGAAATTAATCATTCTTTGACTTAAAGTGATTGGAGATGGGGTAGTGAATTGGGTTTGAAACCATATGCATAGAAGTACATGGTGGCAACCATTGAGCTACCACTCCACTTGTGTTTGATGAATGCGCTTGTATAGCGTCTTTTTCAGCTCATTGAAGTTGAAGTGCACGAAGGGTTCCAACCCTTACGTTACAGTATCCAATAATTGTCCATCTATTTTTCCCCTTAAACCAGGGATAAAAGATGTTCAAATAATTATTGTGCACACCTCGACTAATTTTTTGACGTGGTCTGAAACAAGCCAAGCCATTACTAACTGAGAATTCAAGAGAGAAACTACTCCTTGATGCGCTCAAGTCTTCTAACATCTCTCTCCTCCGCCATCTTTCCCTGCCTTCTGGATATGGTTATGCGGTCAAAACTCTAATACAAGTGCTGCTTCTGATTGTACTCACCGGTGGTTGAATTTTGCACGTATAAAATGATTCTTTTTTGCTTGTGTAAAAGATTAATTTGCTATGTAACGTAACAAATCGATCAAAAAGGGTGGTGGCTATATTGAACTATAACACCACAAACTGCAGATTTAGAGGAAACTAGTAACCTTTCTTCTTTCGCTGAACAGAAAAAACAAAAGCACAAAACTTATTACCTTTCTCCATGGGTTGAGATGCATTTCACGTATCAAGTCACCAGCCAAGACCAGTTTACAAAACCATAACTTGTTACATATAGAGGGCCGTGGTCTCATCAGTCATCAGACTCATCACAATATGTGTGGTTTATCTAGTTGGCTTGATCTTAGTAAGACGTAAACAGATGGCAATGGGGGCAAGCATCGAATTTTGCAGAGATAATTATGCATCCGTATTAAGGCGTCCAAGGAACCAGATACAGTTTCTAATCACCATACTACATTGTGCAGATAAAAAAAAATTTAATTTTTCTGTAAAAAAAGTTAGATAAGAACTCTAGTTTGGGCTTATAAGATCCAGTTCTCTTACAAGACCAAAATGATACGCACACCTCACTCGAAACCATTCGCATCCCCTGAGATGGTTTCTAAGTTCTAACCATCACAGGGTCCTCATACCCTTTCTGCAATTACAATCACCTAGACAATTATGCTTTTACTCTTTTAGCTATTGACTCCTTTGCCCGTTATTATATACTTGTGATGCACCCGAATCTTAACCCTAACCTAATCCAACCACCTCTACCCTTGGCAATCAAATTCCACACTCTTCTGCAACAGAATAGCTACCATCACTGGCACCATTTGTGTTGCCACCAATCACCATTCCTAGAAACCCCAAATTGTGCATCGCCATACCTGTCACAAAAGTTTATCACCACTAACCTATCGCCACAACTCACCATCAACGCAACAAACTCAGTGCCTCTGATCACCACCCCCCACCACCAATCCCATCTCTATAGCAAACCCACAACTTCTCAATCAAAATAACCAAAAACAATGAAAGGTATGTAAATAGCCTATTTTAAACGACACACTATGTACCTTAAAAAAGATAAAAATACAGAGACAGAAAAGGTCTGTTCAAAAAAGAGACAGAAAAGAATTCTGAATTTTGGTTTCAACAGCATACAACAAATCGAACTCTGTAAGACTGTCAACCATGTCCATAGAGGTCCATAAAACACGGACACTTCCAAATGAGTCTATTTCTGGTTCCAGAATTGGTAAGCAGTTTATGCTTACAAACTTATATTTCAGGACGATTACATTTTCATGACTCAAAATCTATGCTTTCTACGCCACCTATTGGGGACACCATTTTGACTAGAAAACAAACAGAAAGCCACCATGATGAGGCTTTCACATGGATGCACGCACACCCCCTCCCAAGACTATAACAAGGATCACAAGTTTTACACTAAGGTAAAAAGATACAATATCATACCCAACCATACTGCGTAAGTTGCCCACCTGTGATAATTATTCTTGTGGCTCTATTTGTACGTACTTAAAATACTAACCAATATCTTAATATGTTGAATTCTCAGGGTATCTGCTAGGACGTTAAAAAGTAATTTTAGAAGGAAACATAATTGCTTTGCATGCTATGAAACCGTCAAATTTTTTTTTTTTTTTTTTTTTGATGAATATAGATCGCACTGTGCCCTAGTAAAATAATTCCATTAGGTAAATGCACATTTTATTTTGTAGAAGAATATTGCCTAATCCAGTTTAATCGAATAGCTTAGCTCAGAGAAGGTTATACACTTTCAAAATGGCTTTTGTTTTTAAATATTTTCCTGCAGTTCAACAGTTCTAGTGCACCAGAAAGCGCATCAGAAAGCCTTGAGAAGAAGAAGAAGAAGAACACTTCCAAAATAGCTTTTGTTTTTAAATATTTTCCTGCAGTTCAACAGTTCTAGTGCATCAGAAAGCACATCAGAAAGCCTTGAGAAGAAGAAGAAGTGCATCAGAAAGCCTTGAGAAGAAGAAGAAGAAGAAGAAGAAGAAGAAGACAAAACATTATTCACTCGCATCAATAGGATAACTTATTTATCAGACAGCAGCCATGATAGCCATGCAATTTCCCAGTAATAATAAACAAGTATTTTGCATTTTCAGAATATGTTTGCTTGGTCATACATGACTTAGCATGCATACAACTAAAACACAAGAAACCATGCTGAGAATCCACCTCATCCCAATACAGGGAAATTAGCACCATCTAGAGATTCATTTTACCTGCTAAGTACCATGAGTGCACAGCAAGGCTACCAAAGGCCATAATATTAGCAAGAGATGATAAGCCGTGAATCATCCCAAATTTCTTGTTCATAGCTTTAAGCTTTGGGTTTACTTTTGCAACTTCAACGTTCTTTGACCATCCAACTTCCTCTCCAATTTGCTCTTCCCTCTCAACTTTGTGCCTTTGCTTCATCATCTACCCAAAAGAATGAAACTATTTCACGTACTATTCAAAATCCATTAAGAAACCAAAAGGTAAATGTAAACTCACTACTTGGAATGACCAAGAAGTGCCTTGTTTCAAAGCTGTATCAACTAACAGATGCAATATTCCTTCTCTCTTGTTTTCCTCGCACAATGGAGTCACATGCATACATTTCTAAACAAACTACCATTGGCAATAAAGAACAAATCAGAACCTAACATGAATCAATACCAATTGCCGAAGACAAACAAACTAAAATGCAGTCTGGACATGCACGAGTTGAGTAGTGCAGTATTTCGGTAGAAACGTCACCAGCTAGGAATATTCAAATCAAAAGAAAACACTTAAGGACACGAATCAACCACTACCAAGTCTACAACCAGTCCGAGATAATATCTCATTGATGCAGTAAAAGACTCGTTAATAACTTAATTCAACTACATGTTCACGAACCTGATATTTGCATCTACAAACATATAGGAGTACTAATTTTCGTAACACTACTGGGAGCGGCGAGAGAATTTTACCTCAACGGTCATGGGTGTAAAGACGAAAAGATTGGCGAGGTTGCAAACAAAGGCGGAGAGAAGGAAGCCAAGCTGGTACTTTTCTGAAGTGGAAGCCGACTTCCACGGATGTAAATACCCAAAACACGTCACACATACAGCACAGCAAACCCCAACCATAGCGAAGTAGGCCGGGAACATCTTGCTTTGAAGATTCCCAAACTGATGCCTCGGTAGATTCCTGCAGTTATAATAATTTCGTACAGTACAAGGAAGAAATGTGCACATAATTATCGAGGAAATTGAACAAGCAAAAGGGCTAATTGGGGGTGTGTATAGGGAGGAGTACTTGAACATAATTATGCCGCCGATGAAAGTGACCCATAAAGCGGCGCCGAAGCCTGTGGAGAAGCAGAGGAGATGAGCCAGTTTGAGGTAGGTGGAGAGCTTGGGTGGTTGTAGGCCGTCCGATGATGATATTGATCCAAACGTCTCAGGCGAAAATATGACTCCGATGGCCAAGAAAGCTACCGCTGCGATGAATCGACTCATCCAACCCATCTTTTTCTAACCGCTGCGATGATTCTCTGATTCTCTCTCTCTCTCTCTCTCTCTCTCTCTCTCTCTCTCACTGTGTGTGTTCTCTTGGAGACGAGGTTAGGTAGGAAGTACTACAACTTTTCTTCTAAATCGTCGGCGCTTTATCTATCTAAAATTCTAATTAATGAGTTTTTCGTTAATAAAGTCATTAATGGGCTTGGTTGTATCGGTGAATGCAATTTGGGTTGTGCATTGTGCTAGGCCCGACAGAGAGTGGAAGCAACCAAGGCCCAAGGGCATCGTCCAATAACAAAAAAAAAAATTACGACCCATGACATGTTTTAATAATTAATACCTACTAAAGATATGTTGAGAATATTTATTAATGCTGAAAATATCATTGGTGGGTATCAATTATTCAAACACATCATTGTCCGTCATTTTCTCATAACAAATGTTACTCCCTCCGTCACCATTTAATAGAAAATGCTACGGTACACACTCCGTACCATTCTACAGATTGAAAATGAAAAACATGATGATATTTTAATCCATATTAGAGAGCATACGGTTCAACTTAAAACTTTGGGAAATGCTCTAAAACAACAAGAGTTGTACTAGTATTCGTTGTCTTGATGAGATGAAACGAAAATTTATTAAAAAAATTGAGCGACGTTGAAAAAATTCATATAAAACGACATTTTAGAAAAATAAAATAGCTATTTACTTTATTTTTTTCGTTTTTAAGTGATTTTTTTTTCTTTCGGCCATAATTTTATACTTTTTAGACTCTTTTTGTCGAGACAAACGATAAATCTAAAAAATTACGACAAAAAGCTAAACTAAAAATTACGAAAAATAAAAAATAGAAGTACCAATTTTTTTTTTTAGTTTTTAACTATTGAACCAACCCCACATTTGTACTCAACTGATATTCTACTAACTTTAAAGAGAGCCCTTATTTTACCTAAAAAAAAAATCACTCACTATATATATTTTTTTACTCCAGAAATACAAATCACTCACTATTAATGTGTGAGGGGAAGATTTTAGAAACAATATATATCATCATAACCTTGTTAACCCAAACACAAAGCATTTTCTAGTTCATATGCCTCAGTTCATTTTTTCTACAATAAATTATACGATGGGAACAATACAAATGTATATGAAAATATTGGGCCGGGGCATCACTTGTGTTATTGAATAATTGACTTTGTCATTTTCTAGGGCACTTCGAAGTCTAAAACTGAGCCAGATCGAGCTGGGTTGGGCCGATTCATAGCGGGTTTTGGTGTGGATCCATCAGTATCCATATACGTGGAGAAACCCTTTGAAGAATCTATTCTCCGTTCCTTCCGACCCCACCCGCCCACCCTCTGTATTACTCCTTTATGTCACTCACTCACGAGCGGCTTTCGATCCCCTGCGTCTTGCTCTGGTTTCATTTCGGGCCTCCTTTACTGGGCACGGTTCCCAAAACACGAACCAATTAGAATTATCCCCATACTCTAGTCATTTCATTTTGGTCTCCTTACAAGTACAAAAAAAAAAAAATTTAAAAAATTTAAGAACACAATTTTAAAAACACAACTCCAGATAAAAACGTATTCAGAGTTGTTCAATATACGTGAGCCAATGTGTGTTCAACTAAAATTTAGACACGTCTGTATCCAGAGTTTTGTTTGGAAATTCTGTTCGAACAACAGCATATGAAATTTTCTCTAAACATGAGTGCGTCCTTGCTGCAAAACAGATGCATGAGGTGAGTCAAGTGACCCATGGCTAACGCTAATATTATGTCGTTGATTGAGAACATTGCTAGAAAATGAAAGTGTAGATACGGTACCTGTGACCCCCGCAACCACTCGAGGCAGTATTAGTTCCTAAATACTCGGTTATGAGAACTTGAATTTTTTTAGTTTTTAATCATTGAACCAACCCCATATTTGTACTCAACTGATATTCGGCTAACTTTTAAGAAAGCCCTTATTTTACCGAGAAAATAACGGCTCAGGATGTGTTTTGATAATTAATACCATCCAAAGACATGCTGAGAACATTTGTTAATGCTGAAAAATGTCCTTGATGGGTATTAATTATTCAAACACGTCTTTATCCGTCATTTTCCAATGACAAAATGTTACTCCCTCCGTCTCCATTTAATAATAAATGTTATGGTACACATCCCGTATCGTTCTAGAGATTGAAAATGAAAAACATATGACATTTTAATCCATATCAGAGAGTATATGGTTTAACTTAAAACTTTGGGAAATGCTCTTAAACAACAAGAGTTGTATTATTTTTGACGAGATGAATTGTAAAATTATAAAAAAATGGATTTATGTTAAAAAAAATTAAAGAAGATGATATTTTAGACAAATAAAATAGCTGTTTAATATTTTTTTCGTTTTTAATGATTTTTTTTTTTTTGCTTTCGGCGATAATTTTGTAATTTCTACACTTCTCTTGTCCAGACGAATGATTAATCTAAAAATTTACAATGAAAAACTAACCAAAAAGTTACGAAAAATAAAAAATACCGAAATAAAACATCAGCTTATGAATTTACAATAAAGCACCATAATATTAAAATGACATAGTCACCGTCAAAGCGCACACAGATGTGGAAAAAAATGAGTGTAGTACATTTTTTGGTAAAATCCATACTATTTCAATCAATAAAAATGAAAATAACTCAAGAGAGTGAACAAAACTCAACTAGACAAAATTGCCATCGGCCCCGTGGGATCCCAGGTCCCTGCAGTGAGGGAATCTCACTGCCAATTGCAGCCCCTCAAAACGATCGTTTTGAGGGCGTTTTGGGGCCAATTTGAGAATCCACAAGGTAAACAACACGTGAACCCCTCTGGCTCTGACCCAGCCCCACTCCATTCTCTTTAAAAAAAAATTAAGTGTTCCAAATTTCAATCCGTTTGAATGAGTGGGAAGATTTTATTTTTTTATCATTTAATTCTAAAGGCTCATAATTAAATTTTGACTCTAGAACTTTCGTTGATTAGCCTTAAGAAAATCGTACAACCAAATATCTCTTAGGACTAACCAACGAGAGGCCTAAAGCCAAAAATTAATTATGATTTTTTAGAATAAAATGATCAGAGAAATATGATCTTTGTATCGGTTCAAACAGATTGAAAATTAGAGCACTTAATTTTTTAACCATATTTTTTAATATATAAACTGTAGGTCAAAAAATTAATGCCTTGTTCTCTTTCATTTTCAAAAAGAATTTTACAAAAAATACCCTCTAAATTCTTCCTACTTCCAACATTTCTCTCTCTATCTCGCTCTACTTATTACCCCTACTATTTTTCAAAAAAAAATTTAAAACACAAACCAAACAAAGCATAAATGTTCCAATTTTCGAACGGTTTGAATTAGTGCGAAGATACTATTTTTCTTATCATTTTATCCTAAAGGATTATAATTAATTTTTGACTTTAGGATTCTCGTTGATTAGCCCTAAGAGATATTTAGTTTTACAACTTTTTTAGAGCTAATCAACAGAGTCAAAGAATCAAAATTTTATTATGACCATTTACAAAAAAATGATTAAAAAATTAAAATCTTTCTATTAATTCAAACGAATTAAAATTTGAAATATTTAATTTTTTTTGTGTGCTTTTGCTAACTTTCCCTCTCATTGGAGAGAGCTAGAGAGAGAGAATAGGCTGGGTGGGGCTGGGTCCGAGCCAGAGGGACTCACGTGTTGTGTACCTTGCGATTTTCAAATTGGCTCCAAAATGCCCTCAAAACGACGTTTTGAGGGGCTGCAATTGGCAGTGCGATTCCCTCACTGCAGGGACGCGGGATCCGGCCCCGTGTGCGTTATTTTCCTCTCCCGCCACTGCGCCCAAAATCGAAAAGTTTTTTAAAGAGAAATAAAAATCCCTCCATTTTTTCCAACCAAACCCCCACGCCACCCCACCCCTAATTTTCATTTCCTTTTTTTTTTCTCAACTCTCTCTCTCTCTCTCTCTCTCTCTCTCTCTCCCCTTCATCCTTCCTCTGGAAGTTTTATGGTCTCCCTTCAATCACTGCCTCCTCTCCACAGTCACACATTCTCTTTTCCCTTTCCTACAGTAATAAACTACCACTATTTGTTTTCGTCTTCCTCAAGAAGACACTCCCCGATTCGTAAGTCACACCCTCTGAAAGCCGCTAGGTTTCTGTTTGGTTCAAATGTTGGGGACCAAACAAGATTCAACAGTTTTATACGACCACCCCTCCGAAACCTTCACCGGTGTTCGTTTTGTTCTCCTTGGATTCGATCCCTTCAACGCCCAAAAGGTTTCCCCTTCTTCCTCATTACTATAATTATTACTGGTAATTTAATTGTTCAACTCCTCGGATTGTTTTAAGTTTACATTTTTATTGACCGGGTGTCCATTTATTTACTTACATGGTTCATGTTTCTTCTCCAAAATTTTGAAATTATCACCTACAGGTCAGATCGAAGCTTGTTAATGGCGGTGGTGTTGATGTTTGTCATTACGGCCCCCATTGCACTCATGTCATCGTCGACAAGCTTGTTTATGTAAGTAGTACCATTCTTGATTATCTGCTCGTTATTTCAATGGAATTGGGAGATGTGAATATCTTGTGGAGAATTCAAAATTGAACTCTTTTGTGGTGCAGGATGATCCTATGTGTGTTGCTGCTCGAGCAGATGGAAAGGTTTTAGTCACTGGGTTATGGGTTGATCATAGTTTTGATATCGGCATGCCTGTTGATCCCACATCTGTGAGTTTCTTTATCCAATTTAGTTAATTCTGTATCCCGAGAGGATTCAGTCATGTATATGTTTGAAATCTGATAAATATGCAGTCTTTTATTCACTTTTTTGCTGTTGGTTGTTGAAGATAGAACAAACTCCAGGATACTGATGTTGTTCTACTACTATGATCTCTCCACACACACACACACACAAAAAACAGTCAAATTTGCTTTGGCAGCTCGGCTTCTTTCATATGCTATCTAGTTGTCTTTTGTCTCAGAATTCTATCCCAACAGTATACCAGTTCATAGAATTTTTATATTTGTATGATTCTCCTTCTGTTCATCAAATATCCGATTTGAAAAATTTGCAAGTGGGCTAGGTCTCACTATTGCAACTCCTTGTCATTGTTTTTTTTTTTTGGCAAGTACTGTCATTGAAACTTTGTTGGTAGCCTGGCACTAATGTGGTAAAATTTATCACCATAGTTACAACACTTGTGTGGTGACTTTGGTGGCTTCCCATTTCACCATGAACATCATATTGACAATGTTGTCGCTTTGCCGATAATCCTGTTGTCAAATATTTCACATGTTGTAAGAACTAGTTCAGTAATCATCCCTGGCTAGAGCCCACTACTTTGGTTGGGGATGGGGGGTATTTGGTGTCGGCCATGACAAATAATGGGATTAGTTTATGAGTTTATGCTATTAGTTTATTGCTTTATCTTTTACCCAATGATGAGTCCTAGCTAAGTTAGAATAGGCTACTTAAACAATAACAATGACAATAGTACCCCTGTAATCCTCAAGCGTCGATGGTATAGGTGGAGGAGACTGGGGACAGACTTACCTTCAGCAATATATGCACAAAGTAGCTGCTTTGAGAAAGTTTTACTGTGGAAATAATGGCCCCTCTACTAGTATGGGCGACTAGCCGCAGTAGATAATTTTCACCTACACAAAAACGGTGGTTTCCTTGCCGAGAGGGGGATTACCGTGCCTCAGTTATTCTCGAGCGGTTAACAATTCTTACGGCTACCCAACAGTGTATGGCCTGGAGGTCTAGCCGAAGTTACTTTTAGTTGCCCACTTTGTTCGTTATATTTCAGAAGTTAATTCTCGTAGGATGTGCGCTGGGATACCAGCATAACATTGAGTTTAGATATGGATGATTTGTACGTAATACTGTTTCTAATGTCTTACTTTGTGCCAGAGCTAGTTCATGGATGTAGTCATCCATGGATACAAGCCAATGCTCTGGCCCCTATTTGATATTTTTCTACAGCTGATATACGAAAAGTCTTTTACTGTGCTAGTGCATGATATTAAGCCCCAATGAATCAATGATTGTGGTCATCTAACTTATACAATAACCAAATTTCTTTGTTTTGTTTTGTTTTTTCCTTTTTAACATACACAATGTCTACAATCTCATTGGAATGGTTATCTGTCATCTCACAGGTTATGTATAGACCTTCAACAGATTTGGATGGAATTCCGGGTGCTAAGTCTCTCGTAGTTTGCCTGACTGGCTACCAAAGGCAAGATCGAGACGATATTATGGTTGGTATTAGCCTTTACAAGCATGTTCCTTTCTGTTTATCCAACTTATCTGCAGTTCATCATATCTGGTTTTATCCTTACTAAGGTCCATTTACCATAAACTAGTTATAGTTCCTTCACATGAACATGTTGTCTTTCCAATTGTACTTCCTTTCAGACAATGGTTGGGCTAATGGGGGCAACTTTTTCAAAGCCACTGGTGGCCAACAAAGTTACTCATCTCATATGCTACAAATATGAAGGTGCGTTGTTCTCTTGGTTTTAAACATTTACCTTCAGTATCATATTCATGGCAAATCACGATGCATGACATTTCATGCTGGTAAATAATCTTGTTAAGTTGCTTCGTTTATGTCTAGTTTTTCTATTTTCTCCTGTATAAACTTTGGGGTATTTCATGTTATTAATGGTTCTGTTGACATTTACTGTCTAACTCTAGAACTGTACAAGTTTGTGACAAAACCCTTCCAATCGTTTTATCGCTCGGTAGTTGGTATTTTGTCCATATGTGGATAATGTTCTTATTTTGCTAGGTGAGAAGTATGAGCTTGCCAAAAAAATGAAAAAGATAAAGCTTGTTAATCATCGATGGTTGGAAGACTGGTATGTCAAATGCTTTGTTCTTGCACTTGGTAATTTATGTTGGGATATTTGACTGCTACAGTATCATATAGTTGGGTATTTCTTACTCTTATTTAAATTAGGATCTGTATTTAATTTCTATTGCAGTTTAAGGGCCTGGGAAATACTTCCAGAAGCTGACTATGATAAAAGGTGTGACTCGAATTTAGACTGTCTTTCTTTTATGGTCTTTGGATTGTGCATTTAAATCTATATATGGACAAGTTGGCACAGCGGTGCAAGTTGATTTGCATGTTGATCTTTGTTTAAAAGGGTCAATAAATATATATTTAGTGTTGGCTTGCATAACGTCCCCTGAGTTCCTTGATTTTTAGGTGTAGTGGGGCCACTATTTTAGTGGTAAAACTTTCTAGGTGCAATCACTTTGTGCACATATTGCCAAAGGTTAGGGCTTTTCAAGTCCCCCCCTACCCATACCCCCATTGATTTGGGCATTACATGGTCATTGTTATTGTTGTTGTAAGAAATATATATTTATTGGTGAGTCCCGATAGACTCACAGATTTCAGCCTTTAGCACAAAGAGAGTGAGAGAAGGACAGGGGAAAAAGGGGTGGGTGTGTGGGTGTGTTGGGGGGGGGGGGGGGGGGATTGTTAAAGCTTAATGGAAATGTGAATACAGCTATGTCAGTATCACATCTTCCATTATTTACTTGTGCATTTTACTGATGTCAATGCTTTTCTGGATATTGGATGGGAAGCGACACTGTTACTTTTCACGTCTTTATCTTTTACAAAGCTTTGCAATCTTATAGTCAGTATTCTCCTTCCCTCCCTTCCCTTCAGTGGTTGTGAATTGGAGATGTTGGAGGCCGAAGCTAAAGATTCTGATGAAGAAGCACATGAGATTCCTATGAAGCAATTTGGGGAAAGTAAAATCAATGTTAGTCCTCATAACTTACATATTGGGACATTAAGGGCCCATCCATCACCCCTATCAAAGGAGGAAGTCTCGAGGAACCTGCTAGCAACAAGTGCATCTAAAGATTCATCAAAAACTGCCAATAATATCAATGCCGTATTTGCCACTGCAGAAGAGACCCTACCTGTTAAAGCTTCGAACTCGCAACACAGCCATAAAAAGCATCCCGAGGTGCCTTGTTTTCAGGACACCAGAACTCTTGGAGATGTTAGCTGTGGGGAGCCATCTGAGCAGCCATTTAACTCACACGAACGGACACCAACTTCTGCCAAGGCTGGAACTGAATTGACTTCTACTTCCGGAAGTGTTAAGATGTCCCCTTATTCTGATGCAGCAAAGTCAACTGTTAATTACTCGAGCAAGACCCCCAGGAGAAACACACTTTCAGTGTTATCGGCGGAAATTGCTAAAAATTTAAGTAATACTTCTGGGGTGGATATAGATAAGTCAAATGTCAGTGTTGGTTTTGGTTTCAGTATCTCTTCATCCAAAGCAGAACAGGCTGAGGGTAAAACTGACTCTGGATTTATTCCTTCCAAGAAAACTGTGTTACGTGATGAAGGTGGCAAAAGTGATATGCTGCCTGAAAAGAGGAAGATGGATGTTTCTTATGGTAGCTCAAAATCACGAAAGATGAGCGGAAGTCCTTTAGTGAATGATAAGACTGAAGGTTCGGAGCCAGCAGTCCTGGTAAATGGTGCATTAGATGAGAATGCTTCTCTGGGTCCCGGACATAAATCTCCGCCCGACCTTGGAAAGACAAATTTGTCAAGCTTTGACAGAAAGATGAGCGGAAGTCCTTTAGTGAATGATATGACTGAAGGTTCAGAACCAGCAGTCCTGGTAAATGGTGCATTAGATGAGAATGGTTCTCTGGGTCCCGGACATGAATCTCCGCCCGACCTTGGAAAGACAAATTTGTCAAGCTTTGACAGAAAATCATTGTCGAAGCCTGTTGTGAACGCTGTCACCTGGGAGAGTAGGCATGAGGACAACTTGGAGGCACTTCAAACGTCCTTCACTGGAGTAGATGACATGAGTTTTGTGAGTGAGCCTGGCATTAAAGATGTCATGAACGGGGAAGCTATCCGGGTCGTGTCTCCAAAAACTGGAAGGTTAGATGTCAAGAAATCTGTTAGTCCGAGCTTGGACAAAGGTGAAAATGCAGACTCAATTTCGAAACCATCTAGGAGGAAGATGATTGCCAAGAAGAGTTTGGGTTCCAGACCAAGATTAGGTCCTGGCAATACCAAAAATCAGAAAGGCCCCATCTGCCGAAACAAAACTGCCTTGCAATCTGACGTTGTGACTACTTTGGTTGGAGGGAAAGAGACTGCAAATACGAAGATTGATAATTCTGGGATTGTTGAAATGATTACTTCAACTGTTAATGTTGAAGAATTAAGGAAGGAACCAGAGAATAAGACAGGATCCATGGATGATGAAACTGAGGCTCCAGAGGACAAAGAGGAAAATGACTTTGAAGCGGAAGAGAAGCCTAGAGACGTGGATGGCAGTCCCACAAATAAGATGAGTAAAGTCATGAATGACAAATCGGAGGATGAGCAGCCTACGCCAATTAGAGCTAGTGCTACCACGTTGAGTTCACTTGACCTAACAAAAACATCAGATCAAGATGGGAATGGAGCTGAACTTGAAAAGGCAGTTCACGGCAGGAATCAAAAGCCCGACAAATCAACCATTAAAGAGGATGGTGAGAAAGAAAAATCTGCTGAATGGAGAAAACGTCCATTGAGTAAAACTTGGAGAAAGTCTGTTCCATCTGATGAGGAGAGGAGAAAATCAGATGAAGGTGTGAGTGGAGAGGAGTCCAGAAGTAAAAAGAATACTAAGAAGATTGGAAAGGACAAAGATAAAAGCATTCCATCTCCTATTGGTAAAACCAAGAAAGCAGTACCTTTAAGTAAGCCAGTGAACTCCATGGACATAGAGAAGGAAAATCGGCCTGTTGGTGTTGGAGATCAAAATGTCTGTCATAGTGAGCAACAGCCCATGAAGATCGATCCGAACACTGTTGTCACTAATCGGGATTCAACAACAGTGAAAAGGATTCTAAAAGTGAAAGTTGAACCTGTGTGGTTCATACTAAGCGGGCATAGGCTACAAAGAAAGGAATTTCAGCAGGTTATTAGGCGTTTGAAAGGAAGGGTCTGCAGAGATTCACATCAGTGGTCGTATCAGGCTACACACTTCATTGTTCCAGATCCGATACGTAGGACAGAAAAGTTTTTTGCTGCTGCAGCATCAGGAAGGTATGGCTGTACTGCAATATATATATTTTTTTTGGGACTTTTGCAGATTGATAATCAACTTCTAGTTTCATTACAAAAGAAAGGACTTCATTCAAATAGCAGCTTGCTTTCTCTGATGTGGAGTATGGAGTCGCATTTTTATGTTTGCCTAACATTGATTCCACCTCAAATGCAGGTGGATTCTGAATACTGATTACTTAACTGCCAGCAATCAAGCGGGACGATTGTTAGCAGAAGAGCCTTATGAGTGGCACAAAACTGCTCTGAGTGAAGATGGTGCAATCAACTTGGAGGCTCCAAGGAAGTGGCGACTTTTGAGGGAGAGAACTGGCCATGGTGCCTTCTACGGAATGCGCGTTGTCATATATGGAGAATGCATTGCCCCACCTTTGGTATATTATATAAGCTACCATTCTCACTGATTTACGTTTATTGTCCATTCAAATCCTTGATCCAAATACAGATAAAATCTCTTCATACTGGCGTCATTTTAATTTCCTTGTGTTGCTTCATTTTTGTTCTTCTCTACCTTTCTCCTTGTACTCATGTTGCTTCAATATATGCTCTTTGATTCTTACCTTCTCTTGTTTGTTTTCCATCAGGACACCCTGAAGCGTGTGATCAGAGCTGGGGGTGGGACCATATTAGCCACCTCTCCCCCTTACACCCGCTACCTCGAAGCTGGAGTTGACTTTGCCATTGTTAGCCCCGGAATGCCACGTGTTGATATGTGGGTACAAGAGTTCTTAAGACACGAGATACCCTGTGTTTTAGCCGATTATTTGGTGGAGTTTGTTTGTAAGCCTGGTTATTCCCTTGAGAGACATGTTCAATACAATAGTCACGCTTGGGCAGAAAGGTCATTTGCCAACTTGCTGCGTCGGTTAGAAGAGGTGGTTGTTGTTGAGGAGCAGGGAATTATTTATGATCTACCGTGCCAAATTTGTGGGTCTCGTGATAGAGGAGAGGTTATGTTGATTTGTGGGGACGAAAGTGGTTCTACTGGTTGTGGTGTTGGCACTCATATTGATTGCTGCAATCCTCCACTTGAACATGTACCAGATGAAGACTGGTTTTGCACTAAGTGTAGTGCGAGCAGAAACAATGCGAGCCATCCTAATAGCACCAAGAAAAGAACCTCTGTATCAAAGGGCAAATGAAATAACTTTTGTTTCCTTGTACGTACCAATTTCTTTGCTTTGATAGTAATTTTCTAGTCAGTAAACTTTATTTTGCTAGTGTTTCTTGTCAATGTGGAATTTGTAGCTGCCTTCTAAAGATCGGAACTATTGCAAATAAGCTTCTGCTGCCTTAGAACAGTCGAAATAGCATATGATATTTATGTCCCAGACTCACCCATATGATTGGTTTTCTATTTTACTTGCAATTCAAACAGGTCTTGAGACCGTTGGTTCACGTGTGGAGCTCTAAAAGAAACCAAGGTCCATGCCTGATTAAATTTGATTGAAGATGGGTCTTTGGCCATAATGAACTCTGCCGGCCATGAAAACTTGCAAGCATGCCATCAGCATAGATTGAGCTTTCGGTTTCGGTTTCTTTTGTTACAAGAAATTCCGAAAGCAAGATAGATAGACGCAACAATAATACATGACATGGGATAAAGATCCAAAAACCCCTTGTTACTCTAAAATGGCCTATAGCACATTACAGAAGTTGGGGATCTGAACAATTTTGTCTTTCCTTTGATTCAGTTGGTGAACATGGTCCAGGCACTGGATGGTTAAAGCCCATCTACTGTTTATGGCCCAACAAAAAAAGAAAGAGGAACTTTTTCAAGAGGGGCAGAGTTGAAGAGCCTTGGGCCCCATGTGTACGGCCCGGCTTCCACCAAATGGAGTTTGAATGAATATCATATCATATCATATGCTAGGACTTGTAAACAGTAAGTAGTAGGAGTACTAGGAATATTAAAATTTAAAATATCTAAAACTGTACGATCCAAACATGGTTATGGGAAAGTGAAAGTGAATTAATTAATGTTGACACGGATCTCAAACCACATTCAGACAACGAGTTTAATTTTGGTAAAAATAAATAAAAACAATATAGTAAGATTTAGAATAATCGCTCGCCGGTGGTCTAAAGTTCAAATGGGGCTAGCTGAGCATGAGCTGATCACCAACTCTTACTCGTTTTCGTTTTCTTTATCCACCACTTCCGCAGAATGTGAACGGGGGGGGTTTTAGTCAAATAAATCTGGTGTTCGATCTGTTCTGCTACTATCGGACAGGACAGGACAGGACAGGACAACCTTCCTTCCTTCCTTCCCTAGTTTTGTACTACTATTAGTAAAAGTCTCAGAGCAAGTTTATCAATGGATTGGTATAATACCTTGTGAACAGTTCACAATTCTATTTTAGCTATTAACTTTTTTTTACAACTATATCAAGACTATCTATTTTACCTAATATCAATTAAAATATACTATATTTTTTCACTCTTTTCCTATTATTTTTTTCCCCCAAGGAGGGAGGAGAGAAAGAAAGAAACAATAAAAAAAGAAAAGAGTGTGAATAGTGCTTAGGTAAAAGTGGTTAAGTCCTATTCATAAATGTATTTTACCTATCATTTTACCTAATCTAGTGCAGGGCTATTTTTTGAATTTCTCCTCTGTAAAATAACTAAAAAGATATTTTACCAATATTAGTGTACATGCTCCCAGACTAGTCTTGTACTACTCCACTAATCTATCTCTATGTATCTATTCTATCTACGGAGTATTATCTATTTTATTGTGTATACTCCTGCCATGCAATGTATCTGTACAGTGCAACGACAGAAAACACAGAGGGAGAAAAATAGGAGAGAGAGGCACATCACATGATTCCATCACATGGTTCCCCTGACATCATCATCATAGATATATGGCCACGACCAGGTTTCATTCCAGAATACCTTTTTAAAAAATAAATATTTATTTTATATTTTTAAACTCAAAAATAATATAAATGAAAAATAATTTTTAATTTTTTTGTACCGTATAAAAGATCTCGATGAGATTTATCAAATAAGATCCATATTGATAGGAAAATTATTTGCGTAAACACATTACTTTTGAGCTTGAAATTGCCTTCTTAAAATGAAATGACGCCCCATTTTCAAAAATCCGCATAATGGAAGGGTGTTAGGGAGTATTTGGGAAGCAGCTTTTTGCATTTCCATTTTTGGATTTTGAATGTCTGGTTCTCCCATTTTCAAACCACATTTTCCAAAATCCATTTACCAATTTTGGTTAAAGAAGCATAATCCAAGAATGAGGTCAAGAGAAGCTTTTCACAGTTTTTCATTTTCCACTTCTACGTTAAATGACCAAAATAACCTTAACCATTCCTACAATTGTTGAAGCTTTTCACAGTTTTTCATTTTCCACTTCTACGTTAAATGACCAAAATAACCTTAACCATTCCTACAATTGTTGTAACAAAATGATAAAGACAAAGGGCAATATGGTAAAAATCAAATCCATAATTCATTTTTAACATTCATCTACCAAACACTACTACAGTTTCAAAATATATTATGCACATATCTCCCAAACACTCCTACTATATTCAAAATATATTTTCATAATCCAAAAAACTAAAATATTGAAAATAAAAAACTAAAAAATAAGTTTCCAAACACCCCTTGTGTACTACGACAAGGCAGAAATGTAGAGGCTTGTAGCTCAAAAAGAGGAGATCAGGTCAGGACCGTCAGGTTACAGGACTTAAAAAGGAAGAAAGAAAGAAAGAAAAGATGTTTGGGCCGTGAGAATAGATAAAGAAACCGTGCAAAAGAAGTCCTTTTCTTTAGCCACAAGATAATAATTTATGCTTTCCTTTCTTCAACACAACATGTATCTGATACTACTTCACTATAGAAATATACTAGTATATACTATCTCTGATGGTCAGAAAATTAACTACTAGTTTTACAAATTTGAGAGTTTTACTAAAAGATAAGATGTCTAAAACTCACTTTTGTGATTAACAAATTCTGAGTATGAGATGTGAAGCCATGTTTTTTCCACTTTAATTCCCTGGAGTTTGCTTGTATTTTGCTCTTTGTTTTAGTATAGGAGGAGTAGTTAATACTTTTTCGTCTCAATTTGTTTGTCCAATTGTCGAAATACGTGTCTTTCAAAAATATATTTATATCTTACATTTTATAATTTTTTTATGATTTTGAAGATTTTGTATAATAAAACTACTTGAGATCTATCAAACGAGATCCATATTGCATATTAAAAACATTACGAATTGAAAATTATAGCCAATTTTTTGAGAGGTCAAACGCTCTCAAAAAGTAAAAAATAGAACAAACAAACCGGAACGGAAGGGATATATTAATAATCATAACAAAACCCGCGCGCCCATTGACTAGGCCTGTCAATGGGCCGGATCCAATCCGGATCCGACAGATCCGGATCCGGATCCGGATCCGATAAGACACAATCCGATCCGGATCCGATAAGACTCAAATCCGATAGTGAGAATCCGGATCCGGATCCGAAAAATGAGGATCCGATCCGAAAATCCGGATCCGATCCGGAAACTTTTTTTGCTTCAAAAATTTTAGCAAAAAAAAGTTATTTTTTTTCAAAAAAATACAATTTTTTTTCAAAAAAAATTTATTTTCCAAAAAAAAATTTAAAAAAATTAAAATAAAAAATAAAAATAAAAATACAACTTCTTAAACATTTCTTTTTTCAAAATAAAATTTTTACTATTTTTTTAAAAAAAAATTAAAATTTTTTAAAAAAATAAAATTCGGATTCGGATTGATAACGGATTTAATCCGATCCGATCCGAATCCGATCCGGATCCGTATTGAATTACCGGATTCGGATTATCGGATTATCGGATCGATGTTATCGGATCAGGATCCGGATCCGGATCGGATTTTTCGGATCGGATCCGGATTGGATCCGGTCCGTTGACAGGCCTACCATTGACAATCAAATTATATACTACTTAATAATGAGCTAGGAGTAACGCATTCCTTGCACCTACGACCTACTATGATATTTATGTAGCCACCACTTCCCTTTTGAAACCTAGCTAGCTACATCTTGCACTGCAAATTCCAGCAGCTAATTCATGCCATTAAACTTTCTCAAGCAACAATGTGCGCCTAATCGCGAGTGTTTCGTTAATGATAAGGTTCCCGACCTAAAATCCCGATCGGGATCCGGACGCCCCGCCGGGCACATTCCGGCCATTGGACGGCCTATCCGAGCCGTCCAAAGTTTCTAAAAAAAAAATCGAGTGGGCCTAAATGAGAATCAACGGCATCCGATGTGTGTAGATGCTCGATCCAAACAGTCCATATTTTTGTATATACTCCAAAAACATGGAGTATATGTATACAAAACATGAAGTGTTTGGATCGAGCACCTACACACATCGGATGCCGTTGATTCTCGCGCGAGCCCACTCGGATTTTTTTTTTAAGAATTTTTGGACAGCTCGGATCGGCCGTCAGTTGGCCGGAATGTGCCCTGCGGGGCGTTGGGATCCCGATTGGGAACCCTTTTGGTCGGGAACTGTAGCACCACTCCTTTAATACTCCTTTCTTCGTCCCTATTTAATTGTCCACTACGGTTTTGCGTGCATTTTCAACAATTTAAATCTCTCGACGTATATTATGTTTTGTATTTTTGAAATCATTGTCTTATAAAAAAATTGAGATCTATACGAAACAATATTAATATTACATATTTTTAATTAGCAATATATGTCAAGAGATGTAAGCCATTGAAAATGCACGCAAAACCGTAGTAGACGATTAAATAGTGACGGAGGGAGTAATTCACAAATCATTTGAAAAATGTTAACCATCACCATTATGGGATGAATAATAAGCAAAAGATATATGAATTTCTACACATGCACAGTGTATAAAGATATACGTAAAATTATAGTATAAAAAATATTAGTGAAATGTGCATTAATTAGAGGTTCTACTTGTTTTGTATTTATATGCTTAGTATTGATGATATAGCTATCCATATATATGGCTCTGACATCCAAATAATTTGTTCCTTAAAACAACGAGGAAATCTACCTCCACACCCAAAACACACACCCACACAAGTATATAGTGTGTGAATGTGTATATGAGTGTGTGTTTTGGATGTATTCCTAGAATAATTGTAATACAACAAAGCTAGCTACATCATAAAAATGCTAGCTGTCGGGGGCCATGATCCCTTTTTTTAGCTGAGAGAGATTTGGGCGGAGAATTAGTAAAACCCGGGCGAGAGTCTCGGCCAAGTGAAGGGAAGCTTGAATTGTCTTGCAATGAAAGCAAGCAAGCAAGCTTCAAGATTGAATTAAGGTAGTAGAGTAAAGATATCTTTCTTATTAAGTTGTTGCATGTGGCCGGATCGACGCCAACTACGTACGAAAAGGTATGGTGGGAAGAGAATATATATACTACTAGTTTGCTTGATTGATTGTGATGAAAGAAAGATTCAAGGAATGGGCTTTGAGTAATTTGTAGTGTGTGTATATATACATATATGCCTAAATTACACACACTTGGCCGCACAATCCTTCTGATTTGAGATTCCCATATATGCATTGTAGTATAATAAATATAATAAGAGGGAGGGTATTTTGTTTAGTATTTAATAAAACCACGAAACGTTAAGCCGAAAAAGAAAGTTAATTTGTGGTTAAAGTTGAGTGAAGCTTTGATTAGAACAGATTTTTTATTTTTTATTCCAGAGGAATCATCAATGCCAACAAATGAAATGATGATATTAGACTTGTCATGATTGATTACCTTTGGGTGAGGACGGACGGACGTACGCATGCTCTAAATACGAATCCGAAGGAAGGACTTACGCTGGTTCAGAAATCTTCTTAAAAAGTAAACAGTTTATTTTATATTTTTAAATTTAAATATAATATAAATAAAAAATAATTTATTTATTTTTTTTACCGTATAAAAGATTTTGATAGGATCTATCAAACAATATCCATATTCGTAGAAAAATTATTTGCGTAAACACATTATTTTTGAGTTTGAAATTGACTTCTTAAAAAATAAGTACTTATTTTGAATCGCAGAACGGAGCCTTAAGGGCTGTTTGGATGCAGAATAAGGATTGGACTCTAGGAGTATTATTTATGGAGGGTAATATAAGATAGTAAAAGATATTATTTATGAGAGGTGAGATAAGATAGTAGTAGGGGACTCAGGCCTTGTTTGATAGCATCGTTAGATGAATGTGATTCGTAAGGAGATGGAATTAGGAACTTAGGATTGAGATTGGTAATGAGAAGAGATAGTTAATGAGAAATGATTGATAATGAGTATGCTTGTTTGAGATGAGATTAGATGATGAGATTAAATTGATAGAATAAATTGGTAATGAAAATTGATTGGTAATGAGAAGGGGTTGGGATTGGATTATGAATACCAAGTCTTAAGGGGTATTGCTAATACCCCCTATGGGCTGGCTTGTTCATCCCATGGAATTATCAATTCAAACCAATTTTGAAAACCAAACAAAGTATTACTAATAACCTTACCTTAGCAATCCAATCCCAACCTCAAGATGTTTATCAAACGGGGCCTTAAAAATGAGAGGATAAAATAATATTTGATTTGGATGAGAAATAAAATGAGAGATAATTTATTTTGTAATAGAAATGAATGATGAGTGGGTATTATTTAAGCCTTATCCAAGGATACTAATTAATAAAACCTGAAAATTCACCCATAAAATATGACTCCTGCGTCCCCCCACGCTCGGATAAAGTAATCCCCCGCATCCTTTATACCCCTTCTCCAAATGCTTCCCAAACCAAGAATAAGAGGGACCCCACCTCCTTATTCCCACATAACTAATCCCTCTCCCTTATACCATATCCAAACGGCTCCGGTTATGGTGCTCCTAAATGGTTTTGAGTGCACTATACTCTCATTGAATATGGATCATTTGATTGAAAATAGATAAATTACCGCCATTGGATAAAAACCAAAAGTAGGGTGGTTTTATAAAAAACGAGATGGTTTTGTAAACTTTTGATCAAAAAAATGAAGGATTATTTATCACAGAAACAAGCAACATTTACCATTGATTAAGGCAATATTTACCATCGTCTAATGCAAAACTTACCACACGAATAGGCAATACTTACCACAACCGATTGGTCAGGTAATAAGTTACCATTAATTTTAAAAAAATACCCTATTTTATGGCGGAAAAATTTGGAGATTTTGAGGATATATATATTCACACCACTTTAAGCTATATTCACTATATATTTTTCCTTTTTGCTAAGAATTTGGTAGTGAAAAACATAAAAAATGGTGTTCAATAATAAATCTAGTTTAAAATTTTAATTTGTTATGAAGATATAATATAATTAGAAGAATTATCTAAAAACAAAAAATTTGACAAATATTTTCCATAATTTTAAATAACATTACTTTATTTATTTATTTTTAAATAACCATTTATTGTAGATATATTTAAGTAATTTACTTTTAAATATTATGGAAAAACTATATTATAGATATATTTACTTTTAAGTAATTTACTTTTAAATAAACATTTATTTTTATATATATATATTTATTTATTTTTAATAGTACCTACCACATTAAGTTTTATTTGAATTTACTTGTATTACTTTATGATAAATTAAATAAAATCATTTATATTAATGAAATTACTTTTAAAAAAGTATCAAATAAATGAGATATTTCAATTTACTGGTTCATTAGTGGTTACTCCTACATTAGCCACGTGATTAATGTTAAACCACAAAGACTGTTACTCCTTCATTTGCCAAGTGATCAATGTAAACCATTTTTGAAATTTGCTAATTGTATAATTTGAAAGATTGAAATAGATGAGTCTATGGTTAATCAATTAAACACATTAATCAACCTACTTTAGCCAATTGTATTAATCTTCACAAATTACTATCAATCAATATCATTGTTAACTACCACATCTGCCAAATATGATTTTAATCGATTCAAATCGTTTGATCAATTTGTTTAACATATAATCAGATCAATCAATTACAAATGAATTAATTTTCGTTGATTGATCGCTGCCAAGTATTAGTATCAACACTATTAGTTGTTAGATTTTCAAATTAGATCATATTGATCACTGTAAACTATATTAATGAAATTGGATAGCCTAATTTCATTAAATACTACCATAATTGAATTAAGCATTCTACAAAATTATTCAATAGCTATTAAGCAAAAATATACTAACATAAATATGCTTACCACAAATACTATTACCTATGGTATGACAAGCAAAACTAACTTACCTACAGAAAATACCTACCATTTACATAACCATACTTACCACAAATACAAGGTTTTTTACTAAATTATAGATATACTTATCACAAATACGAAGAACTTATTCTCCAGATACTTCCTAATACGGTTTTCATCCGTAACAAAAATACCATAAAAAGTTGTATGTATGGCCATAAGAAATGGTAAGTACAAGCATAAAAAAATTAAAAACTGTATGGAGCTTCTTCTTAAATCGTAAAAATCGCATAGAAGCTTCATTAGGTTCTTGTGAAACACTTATGGAAAATTCTAAAATTAGCCCAATGGGTTGACGATAGTAGATGTGTAAATGTGTATTAAAAGATGTAAAAAGTGCACATAAATATTTATTTTTCTTGTTTTTTAGTGTGTTTATCGTCAGCCCAGTGGGTTGACAATAGCAAGACCGAACACTTATTTGAGATTCTTCAACTTATGATCTTTCGGTAAGGTTGTATGAGGTAATAATTACAACTAAATTCAGTTTGTTATTCGAAGAATTTACTTGGTGAGCTTCTTCAACTTGTTATGAAATTTCTTCTTAAATCTTTATTTTTTTGGACAAGATGAGAGATGAATGAGAGCTAGAGGAGTTAGAGTGGATAAGTTTGTAGGGTTTCAAGGTAGATATGAAAAACCTAATACCATTAATGTTATAATTGGTGGTAGATAAATAAGGCAATTGGCAAAACATGACCAGTTTGAGTGGTAAAACTGGTTTAAGCATACAGTCGTTTTACCCTTATTTTATGATAAGTGTTGTCAACCACGTGGTAAGTGTTATCAACTAATTTTAGTCCATCATAAAAAGTCAGTTTTTGTTGTCTCTCTAGCCTTATACTTTAGTAAGTAAGCCGTATTCTATAGTAAGTATGATATTAATGACGGGTAAGTATACATTTATGTATCATCATTAATGTCCTAGTACCTATCACGTTAAATTATATTTGGATCTTCTTGTACTTTTATGTAAATTAAATAAAAGCATTTATATTAATAAAATTACTTTCAAAAAAGGATAAGTTAAATGAGATATTTCAATTTACTGGTTCATCAGTAGTTACTCCTACATTGGCCAAATAATCAATGTTAATCACAAAGACTGTTATTCCTTCATTTGTCAAGTGATCAATGTTAACCATATTTGAAATTTGCTAATTGTATATTTGAAGGATTGAAATAGATAAGTTCATGGTTAGACAATCAAACAAATTAGTCAGCATACATTAGCCAATTGTATTAATTTTCACTAATCACTATCAATCAATACAATTGTTAATTATCACACATGCCAAATATGATCTTAATCAATTCAAATTGTCTGATCAATTAGCTGTCAAGTATATTAGTATCAACACGTACTATTAGTTGTTAGATTTGTAAATTATATCATATTGATCACTATAAATTATATTAATGAAATTGAATAGCCTAATTTCATTAAATACTATCATAAATTCAATTGAGAATCCTACAAAACTATTCAATAGCTATTAAGCAAAAATATATTTATTGTTCAATTTTGTTGTAACAATCAACTTATAGCGTTATTTTATAATATATATTAACTAAATTTGTAACCTATCAAAATATTAAATGAATATCTTTTTTTTTCCATAATATTTAAAAGTAAGTTACTTAAATATATCTATAATAAATTGTTATTTAAAAAAAATTAAATAAATTTTTAATGTTATTTGGATATCGTATTGTGGAAAATATTTGTCAAATTTTTTATTTTTAGATAATTCTTCTAATTATATTTTCATAATAAATTAAAATTTTAAACTAGATTTATTAACAAACACCATTTTTTAGGGTTTTCACTACCAAATTCTTAGCAAAAAGGCAAAATATATGGTGTATATAGTTTAAAATGGTGTGAATATATAAATTTTCCCAAAATCTCCAAATTTTTTGGCCAGAAAATAGGGTATTTTTTTTTTTACTTAATGGTAACTTGTTACCTAATCAATCGGTTGTAGTAGTATTGCCTGTTTGTGTGGTAAGTTTTATCTTATACGATGGTAAGCGTTGCCTTAGTCAATGATAAGCGTTGCCTATTTCTGTGATAAGTAATTTTTCATTTTTTTGGTCAAAATCACATCGTTTTTAACAAATTCACCCTACTTTTAGTTTTTGGTTTTGATTCAATGGTTGTGATTTATCTATTTTCAATCTAAACTCCAAAGGCTGTAATTCATTAGGAGTATGATGCTCGCATACCACTTGGGAGCACCAGAAAAGATTTGCATCCAAACGGGACCTTAAGGACTATAAAATCTCACATCGAAATGGTCTTTCTTTCACTGTAAAGATGCATTTCCTCTGGCAGCACGAGAGCAGGAATTGGATGCCCTGAAAAAGCAAGTGTAAGAACATACAAAGTTGAAAGTGTGAAAAACAGAGCACCCAACCCAACCCGCCCCAGTCCAAAGGCTTTAAGGCAGGTACTGATCGAGATGATTACACTGAGGAGGCACAGTGTATTTGTACTTATGAATCATGGCGCAATGAAAAAGTTGTGCATGGTCCCTATCTCTCTCTCTCTCTTCTCTCCAAACAAAGTGGCCATGCTTCCTTCCTGTGATCCTTCCCCCCCTCGCTCGTTGGTATTCCTACGGACAAATCTTTTGTCTAGGTTTGAGTGCTGATGACCCAATCCTGAGAGATAGTCCATTCATAAACTTACTTTTCCTGAATTAAAGATTCTTTTCAACCGGCCCAATCACGTGACAGAAACCAACCCTTCACGATTTCATTTAAATGGTTGGATTAAAAATTACTGTAAGATGACGTTGTGGACTCAAGTCTCAACCACCAAATTTGCCTCTTTGGATCCTCCTACTTCTGGGCAGACGAGACTGACAACTGTTGCAATGCTAAAAATATCTATGGAACGAGACAAATAAATTACCATTAGGAAAATGGAACGAAGCTGGTAAAAAACAAGAAATTGAAGTGAAGAAGAGCAAAGGGCTTCTTAATAATTAGGTGTTGTGGAATATCAGGGGTGTTTTGGCAGGGTGCGATGGATAAGCCTGGAGGGAGGGGGGCTGCTGTCCCATTAGGGGCAGCAGCGGGCTGCTGTCCCCGAATTCGGGGCCCACTCCGGTCTCGATCCGATGATCGGAAACGTTCACTTCGTAGAGCTCGTCGAGTATAACAACTACGCAAAAAATCAGCTTAATTGGATATCATTAAGTACTTGATCGGAACCTTTTTATTTTAAAAAGAATGGATCCGAAAACTGGATTAAATCCACTGTAACCCATGGACTAAGAGTTTTATGGGCTCCGATCAGGTACTTAATGATATCCAATTAAGCTGATTTTTTGCATAGTTGTTCTACTCGACGAGCTCTACAAAGTGAACGATTCAGATTATCGGAGCGAGACCGGAGTAGACCCCAAAATTGGGGCAGCAGCACGCTGCTGTCCCCTCGGGGACAGCAGCCCCCCCGCGTCCGATAAGCCTGAGGTAGGAACAGTAATGGCTATGTCATTTACTCTTGCATGTGACAGGAGCCAAAAAGGCCACCTTCTCTTTCTGCACACATGATGTACCCACCCCCCACCTTCTGAATTTAATGAATTTGAATTCACCCCTGCTCCCATTCTCAACACAGCAATTACCCAACAACAAAAATGGCACCCAAATATTTAATGTCCAAACAGAAAAAAATTTGAGCCAAAGTACTGAATTTAACTCTGTACATAGATAGATGAAGAGATAATAGCGACAAAAATTTTCCCGGCTACCATTGGAAAGTTTTCATTTTTGTACAAACGCAGAAATCAGATTCTCCCGCGGGTAACATCAGACCGTCAATGATTGTGATGCTGAAGATCAGGAGAGTGATCAATCAGCAGCTTAATGCTTCATATTTCACTGGAATTGGACGATTAAACCCAACCTGAGATAGCAAATTCCCGACTACTGCAATGTCCCTACAAAACACCCCTTGATACACTGATGCCGGTGGTGGTGTTGTGCCTTTGTTTTCCATCCGATTACAAGCCAAAACCTCTGAAGCTGCACTCAACTCTGCTTCTAATTTGGTTTGTTCATGGGCTTGTTTGACTTGGATAGCTGCGGCCGCTTGTAAAGTGGCTGCAGCCTGCTTTCTCTGCTTCTCGACCGCTTCTTCGTCCATGATAGTTGACATAACACTCGTGTAACCCTTCTGAATCAACCTATACAGCAACAATGCTGACATTTTCGCTCTATCCCTAGTCGAATCCACATCACGATCATCTGCAAACTCACACCTATCAATAAAACTATTAGCTTTGTCCGGCTTGTACCGCAATGTGAGCAGCAAATGAGCCCTCTCCAATTCTGAACGCGAACAACCCCGTCGCAACCCAATCAATGCGTAGTAATCCACATTGCCTGTTTCCCCCGAAGCAACCCTCTGCTTCAATTCTTGAATTTTAACAGCTAATGTACACAGTTTTCCAGGGATTTCTCTGCATCTCACATTGTGCCTTTTCCAGGCAGGTCCGGGAGCTTCCGGTCGCGAAGAATCGAATTGTACAACAGTTTTAAGTGTTCGAGATCGTGCAGAGAATCCGGTAAGCATCGCACTGTCTCGAAGAGTGAGGCTCTGGTGCTGAGTGCCTCAATGCAGGTCGGGTCTAAAGCTAAGGTCCGATTACAATCTGCAATGGACTCTGCAACTCTGCCTGCGGATTTGTAAGCAGATGCTCTATACATGTAGCATTCGGAGAGGAACCCCTGAGGGGCTCCTCGGCGGCTGTCAAGGATTTTGGAGAAGTGCCTGATTGCTTCGGCGTAGAGTCCAGCATCAAGGGCAGCAATCGCGGCTGTCTTGCGGCGGAGGAGGAGCTTGATGTGGGTGAGCAGTTGGGAGATGCTCTCTTGTTCTGTTTTCGGGGGTGACGGAGGTGGTTGGACACGGGGATTGTTTCGCTCCCGGAGAGTGGGAATTCTGAGATGGAGAAGCTGTCTTCCGACCAGCAGATGCTTTCACGGCGGAAAGCTGCGGTGGCGAGACGTTTACCGGTCTGGAGGAGGAGCATGGCGTCTTCCATCAGACCCAGGTGGCAACAAGCTTGGCCCAGAACCAAGTACCTGCATTTACAATGTCATTAAACATTTCAGCGACTCAATTACAACTCAGGTTGTCACAAAAATCCTTATCAAATCGGTGCCAGTGACAACGCAGAAAAAAAATCGCAAAACCACAGTTAGATGTGGTTTATTCAGTCACCACAAATTTTATTGTTCATCTCGTAAAAAAGACAAAATAAGCTGAAAATTCGGAGAAATAGCAGGCAGTTGACTCGCAAACAACACAAGGAACTGTGTTTGAACTAAGCGTGAGGCTTGCTTCCAGGACCATGGAGTTTGACTAGGGTGTTATAGGTCCAATCCAATCCAATCCAATCCAACTCAATGATATGAAATAGAACATCGGGTAAAAAATAAGTAAGTCCATTCAAGTTAACATCGTAAACGTTATAATCAGTCCGTTGAAATTTTCCTGAGATGGCCGGCAAGAATATACTAATAAATCATTCAACACTTGGTAAGGAAAACAAGTTAGATGATGTGATGATAGATACTACTATTGGATCGGATCAATCTATATTGTGCGCAAATGGAGTACTAATAGAGTCAACACATTTGGGTATTACAGTCTGGCATGACATTGAGGAAAAGCAACAACAACAAAAAAATACTCCTAATTAAGATAATAATAACAAGGGCACGGTCTAAATCACAGGAAAAGAAGACCGAAATTACCTCCATTGCCCTTCTTTGTCGACGCTTTTACAGAGACCAGCCATGACCTTTTTCTTCAAATCCGAGACAGAGAAGCACTTGAAGGAGGGATGATGCTCTCTCTCCGGCGAGTTATGGGAAGAAAGAAGCTTCACTCGCTCTTTCGATAGCTGCTGAGACGACGACGACGAGTTTTCCGAGGAGAGAGACGACGACGAATCTTCGGAGGCAATCTTGATGCTGGGAATGTAGTCCTGCAGCATATCGGCCACGTCCTTGAATCGCCGGAGACAGAGCAGGGATCGAGCTTTCATCTCCAGAGCCACCTCCAGCCTGGGCGAAAGCGCAAGAGCCGCGTCTAAAAGGCTCAGAGCCGACGCGATCTCGCTCTGCTCCTGAGTCGCTATGAGGAGTCTTGCGTCTTTCACATATTTGTACACAATCTGAGCAACAATACAATACAATGTATTATTAACAAAGATATGAGATTGCATGAGGCTGTAGGAAAATTGATGATGTTATTAGGATTAGGGTTAGAAATTACCTTTCTGTTGGTAAGCCACCAGTGCTTTTTTTCTCCTCCGGCCAGAGATGGGGATGTAGCCATTGTCATTGTTCAAGGATCAAATACAATTTCTCTACCCCCCTCTCCCTCTATTGAGGATTCGTGTGTATACGTCTCACATTCCACAGAGAGAGAGAGAGAGAGAGAGAGAGAGAGAGAGAGAGAGGATGGTTTAAAACCAAAAATGAGTTTGGTGGTGAGAGAAGAGAGGACAACAAATCTGCTTAAATCAAATGCCAGCTTTGACCTGTGAGAGAAAGCTTTGATCCTTCAATATCATCGCTGGCACCGATGGGCGATGGTTCTCTCTCCTTTTTTTTTTTTTTTCCTTCTCTCTCTAGACTCTAGAGGGCTGTGGCCTACGGACTTCTCCCCCTATAGGCAGCCTAATAAATAAATATCCCTTCCACATTTTAAAACACAGGGAAAAATAACCCCTCAAACTATGCCTCAAAAGTACTTTATCCCCTCAAAGTTTTATTTTTGGCACTTAACCACCCCAAATTAATGAAAATAGTACTTCCGTTAGCATTTTGTTACAAAATGCATGGAAAATGGCACATGCAACTCACATGCCCTCCCATTTAAATTTGAGAGACACTATTGCCCTTTCTCTTGACATATTCTCTCTCTCTTTCTCTCTCTCTCTCTCTCTCTAAATGTGACAGAGAACACCCCTAATTCCAAACCTTCTTACTTTAAAATCCAGCCAAATCAATCTCCGTTGCCTAGCTCTACCACCACCACGGCGGACCTCTTCGGCGACCTCATCGATGCCCACCCCACAACTCTCTCACTCCACCTTAACTTCGTAGCTACTGCTCTGTGCTCCCCCCTCTTTCCAACACACACACACACACATAGAAGAGAAGAAGAAGAACATGTCGATGACGAACTGGGTGATAAGATGTTTGTATGCAACAATAACAACACCACAAAATCATATCTTGATCGATATGTTTATCCACCTACAGAGGTATTATATCTGGATCCACCCCTCCCCAATCCAAATTATATCCAGCACTAGTTTTTTGCCATTTCCTTGAACGCACAGAGAGAGAGAGAGAGAGAGAGAGAGAGAGAGAGGGAGGAGAAGAAGAACATGTGAAGGACGAACTGGATGATAAGATGTATGTATACACGACCACAAAATCATATCTTGGTCTGACTTAATTCGATGAACCCGACAACAGATTGAGTTCTTATTGACTGCATAGGATTTGGTCTAACCGAGAATTGGTCAATCGAAAATTGACAACCTAAAATGGAAGGATTAACTAACAAACGACAATAGAAAATGAAGTTTAATATTGGAATGGAATGGAGGCTATGATTTCAATATTGGAGTATATTCAGATTTTAAGAGACACAAGAAATCGATTTTGGATCAAAGGGTGGGTTTGGATGTAGGGTGGGTTTGTTCATTTTTTTTTTTATTCCGATTGGGTGTGTTTAATAGAGAGAAATTGTTTGATTAATTTGGACAAATGGGTTTTGATCTGTTTGGTAAGCATTTTTCAAGGCAAATTGGTAACTTACATCTTCTCTGTTATGGAAGTTAAACGGTTTTACATTTCCATTAGTTTAAGGTGGTCAAGTGCCAAAAATAAAAGTTTGACATAATAAAGTGTTCCCAAGGCATAGTTTGAGGGGGTTAACTATAATTTACCCAAAACCGAAACAAAACAAAACCGGGACGAAAAAAGCATTTGGATGACCGGGTTTAGGAGGTGAAGGCGCAAATTGGGCACCGGGTATAGCAGGTGATTGGCAGCATCACGGGTCCCCGGGTTCAACTACCGGAGCGAAAAGATAAGACGCCAGCGGATTGCCCAAAAAGTAAAGCGAAATATACTACTGTACTACTACTATCTTCATTGCTGTATTTATTACTCCTCTACTCCCCCTAATTTGTCTAAAATGCCCTTCTGGCTGTACTGGAGTACGCAATCTTTCCGTCTCAAAATAAATGTCCGATCCGAAAAATATAAACTTAAAAACAATATGAAGAAAAATTCATTCTGTTTTCAACAATTTACTAGATATATATGCATGAGTTTTTTAAATTTATTAAAAAAGTTTAAAAAAAAAGTTCTTGTAAGATTGAACATTTATTTTGAGATAGAGGTAGGTATAATTTATTTATTTTTCCTCCGCGTAACAAACCAACCTGTCCGTCTAATAATGGAACTCGAATAGGAAGTAGGAACACCATGACCATGACCATGATCATGTTCATGAATATATATACTAGTACCACCTCTTCTTCTTCTTCTCTTGATCTCCTGCCGTTTTGACCAATAACTAACTACTCTCTCTGAATCGCATTGATTGATTATTTTGCTTTCCTACTTTGAAATTGGTGTGGACCAAGCAAAGCATCCTATGCTAGTAATTACTACTAGTAGTATTAAATTAAATTAAATTAAATTAAATACACAGCTCGTTTTTTCACAACTCACAAGCAACCTTGTTTTTAAATTCCCCGTATCTCATACTGAGGTTCTAAAGTATATAGTAGCCTATGAGCAGTCGAAAATCACAAGTTAGATTTATAATTAATAATGTGGTCAAAGAAATTAGAAATAATTAATATCTACTTTTCATTACATCCATACTGTAGTATTACGCAAAATTACGTACATGTACAAATAACTCTTTAAATTTGTACAAACTTGATCTTCATATTCTAAGTGGTAAGAAATACTATCGATCCTAAAAACTGTGTTTTTTATTTATTTATTATATATACGTAATTCGTAATTAAAATGATGTGATATCTAATGACTTTTCATTTATAGTAGAACATCCGTTGAAATTCTAATAACTTCTAATTGTTCTATGCAGGTTCACTATAATTGCATTTTATGTATAGTACATGTTATGATAATTTTATGACCAGAGAAATCAAGTCAGACACGAAAATAAAATATGAAGTAGATTCTTTAAAAGAAACCGTCATCCAATCATGTCTACCCTTACCAATTTTACGTAATGTATTGTAGTATTATGTATGTTATTTTTTGATAATTTTATGCCGATTACAGATAGAGAAGGTTGCAAATTAAGTGTGGGTTTACTGAATGGATGCTAGCTACTTTTTACATTCACTTTCTCATGGGATCAAATAGGTAGAGAGAGCAAGAATCATGTGTTTACGTAAATAATTTTCAAAAAAAGAACTTTTAGAAAAAGAAAGTAATTTCAAGTTTAAAAATCATGTGTTTTACGCAAATAATTTTTCTATCAATATGGATCTTGTTTTATAGATCTCATTGAGATCTTATAAACGATGCAAAAAAAATTAAAAAATTATTTTTTATTTTCATTATATTTGAGCTTGAAATTACCTTATTTTTCTAAAAGTTTCTTTTTTCAGAAAGTGGAACACCCCCTAATAAATGAAAGTGGCCGGGGAAGAGAAAAAGGATTTTGTATTACTAGCTTGGATTAATCGGAAAAGATAGTAGTAGTATAAAAGGGGAGAAAGGGAGTAGTGATGAATAGATGAAAAGAGGAGGGAGGATTAGGTTAATTATGTTGCTCTGGAGCATATTTATGTATGGGGGGGAGTGGGAGAAAGTGAAGAGAGGCTAGGCTCGTCTGGTCTCGTAAGCCACAAGAATCATTTGGCTTTTTCTTTTCTTTTCTTTCCTTTCCTTTCGGGGTTCGCTTTGCTTTTGATTTCACCCACACCCACGCACCCCAACACCAACACCAACACCAACACCAGCAGCATTGATTCATTCAATAAATCAATGCAGCACATCGTGAGATATGAATGAATATGGATAGAGGATGGCCAGATGAGATGAGATGAGATGAGATGGGTTTCTCTCTTCAGACTTTAATACTTAATTAATACTTATTGTTGGTACAATAAAAGCCTTTCAACTTCCCCTTTTGGGCCTTTTCTCCTCCTCCCAGTGAGAGTAGTCCCCACAACGGTACCCCTTTTATAAAGGGAGGGATGGAAGGCAGGCAGGAAGCACAGTTCCCTTCCTATAATCTCTCCCGTGTCCTGCATGGGGGCTCCTACTCCTACCTCTCTCTCTCTCTCTCTCTCCCCTCAGGCCACCAATCCGCCATCACTAAAACTAAACTCCTCCTAGTGTCTCCACGTGTCATTTCTCCATCTTAATTTGGACTACTCCAAGTTTTTCCTTCTTTTCTTCTTCTTATACTTAGGGTCCGTTTCAGAATATTTTTAAAAAAAATAAGTACTTATTTCACATTTTCAAACTCAAAAATAATGTAAATGAAAAATATTTTTTTTGTACCGTTCAAAAGATCTCAATGAAATCTATCAAATAAGATCCATATTACTAGAAAAATTATTTACGTAAACATATTATTTTTGAGTTTGAAATTGCCTTCTTAAAAAATAAGTACTTATTTGGAGTTCAGAAATAGGGCCTTAATAGGGATTATTTTCTCTCTCTATTGTTTTACTATACATATATATGCGCGTGGCGTCACTCGAATTATTCGGATGAATCTCTCAATCAAATTAACAGGGACGGACGCAACAAGATTTTAGTCGAGCGAATATTACAACATATGAGTCAAAATCAATTAAGCCAATACAAAATACTGTACTGTACAAATTATTAGGGCTACGCATGGTCCGGATCGGATCGAATTCCTATAAATCCAATCCTAATCCATGAGTCATGGTTTTTCGAATATGAAATCCATTCATATCTCTATGTAAAAGTAAGAAGATAAAAGTTTGCTCAACGCTCTTTCACAATGTAAAATGTATTAACAATGGAATCAACATCAAAGGGCTGAGCAATGTCTTTGTCTGTATAAGTGAGCATATAGCTCACAAGGAAATCGGCTTCTGCATGTTCCATTTCGCAGTATAATCTTGGTCAATTTCATACATGAAAATGAACGATCGGTTATCACCATAGAAACCAGTTTAAGTTAACACATGCAATACAAATCAATCTGGCAATACTGTATATGATAAGTAATCGACTTCCTTGTTTGCGCTATTACTTGGAACCTCAGAAATTGCGGACAAATTCTGAAACTTTGAGTACTTTAAAACAATCAAGCTCGTAATTAATTTTGCAACTGGAATTTCAAATGTACATGCTCTTGCTCGGTGAAGTCCTTGTTATAGCACATATTTGCAAATTAAGCTTGCAAATATCATCCATGGCTCAATATTGAAATATCTAAAGCAAAGATTTCCATTCATGAATACCGACTGAAATATTCGTTGATCTTTTTTTTGAGAAAAATGTAGTACATTTGGATATTATTTTTTTTAAAAAACACCATGGATGAGTGAGTAGGAGATTTTTGGATAGGGCGGTCATTTGTGCTCATCCGCCTCTCGGTCCGTCTTTGATCAATTCCTCGTACCTTATTTGTGTTGGGTATGCAGAACGAATGCACAACACCGATGTATGACTTAATTATGTGAAACAAAGATGAAAGTGCGATTTTGGAAGTTATTTTTTTATTGTTTTTCAAGACGGACCCCGTTCCACTAACAACTTTTTTCACTTTTTTTATTGTCCTTATTTGTATTTTTTTCTCGTTTGTTCGTTTTGTGCCAAATTTTTTTTACTTTTCTGATTTTAATTCGTCTCTAAGGACAAAACTGCAACTTTTAGAAAAAATTTAGTGGAACTGAGTATTAAATTAAAGCGAGGAGTTGATGTGTCAAATTAGTTGTATTTTTTACTTGATAAATGACCTAGTTAACGAATCTTACATGATATAAAACGATTTGAATCACATCACCTGACGAAGGTTGCCTGCAAACTGCACAACACCCGCCCAAATCCTCCTCTATCTTAGAAGAAAGGGTCAAAGGTATAAATTAATCGACTATTTTAATTTTTTTGAATAGCTCCCTTCTAAGAAAAGAAAGAAAAAGGAAAACAAAAACAATGATTTATATCTCATGATTTATTAATCAATTTTTATTAGTAGTTGGTGACATCGAACTATCCATCAAGAAGTGGAAGGCTTGGCTTTGACTTTTTCCTTAGTTGGAGTTTCTGGAGGGGCCGCGGAAGGAAGGTTGGTCATGGCAATAAAAACGGAAGTTCATAATTAATTAAGTTCTCGTTAAAACTTTATTTTCTTCTTCTTTTTTTTAAAAAGTATATATTTATACTTATGTGGATAAAGCCTTAGTGCAGCTTTAAATCTTTTCAGTATGAGGGAAGAAACGAATATACTAGCTTCTGTTCAAAACACAAAATACCCAAAAAGGCCTTTTTTTTTTTAATAGCAAAAAATTGAAAAAAAAGATGTAGGGTGAAAACCACATGTGACCGTTCATAAACACACATCAGTGGACTGGGGCGATTCCTGTTCAGCTAAACAAGTGAACTGGCTTATTTTTTTTGTCCTTATTCAAATTTTTTAGTATTTGTTAGTTTTTCATCAATTTTTTTGGAATTATTACATCGTCATGACAAAAGGGATCTAAAAAGTAAAAAATTACGATTGAAACCTAATTTTTTTAAATAAAGACAAAAATAAGACAATAAGCCAATTTTTAAAAAAAAATTGGATTTCGATCATAATTTTTTTACTTTTTAATTTCCTCTCGTTATGACGATGCAATAATTTCCAAAAAATTGACGAAAAACTAATAAATACAAAAAAAATTAAATAAAAACCAAAAAAATAAGCCAATTGATTTATTTAGCAGAACGGAGACATTTGCCAATTATCCTGCTTCAATTTTGCACATGGATCAGAGTAAAAAGAAAAAAGAAAGAAAAGGGATATGAGTCTAGTCACTCAATTAATTGTCGAGTTGACTCACAACCCAAAACGAAACAATGTTGTACTCCTGCCAATTGAAGAGTTAAATGTTGACAAATCAGGGAATATATATGAAGCAGTAGTAGTAACCAGTTTAAGCACTTCAACATGGAGGTAGAGGTAGAGGTAGAGGTAGAGGTAGGTTTGTTCCAGCCCTATGGCTATGGTAGCTGCAACTATATATTAACAACAACCAAAGCCATCCAGGTTGGAAACCGGGGGGGGGTGGGGTCCCCTATTTGATTGATTGATAATGGCGGCCCATTATCAATTTCTTGCTAGCTAGGTTCGGACCATCAATGCAATGGGGTTTTAAGGACCCACTTATGTTTATGTGATGATAAACCCCTCTCAACAACCTCTTACACATTTATCACATTTAATTGCAGCATTAGGTGTCCTACAATCATAGTACTTGAATTTACATGTTTTTTTTTCGCCCGGCAATTTACATGTTCCTCCATCAGGCTTGTCCTTTGTTTCGATTTGATGTTTTGGGGTATACCCTTGGTGTCCATTCCAGGGTGGACGTCCTGCTAAGCCTAGCGCAGTTTTGAATGGAAAAATGGCCTAATAAGGCCAAAGGACTATCATATTATCCCTCTATCCGGATTTTTAATAGTTCATGGTTCAATCATAATCGGATAAAAAATGAGTATATTTTTAAATTAGAAATGAATTTTATTTTTCATATGGATTTTGTTTAATAGATCTCAATTAATTTTATAAGACAATGTTTTCAAAATTACATAAAATATCACAAATTATAAGATATAATCGATTGAAAATTGATACGAATCCCAAAAAGAACTATTAAATCCGAACGGAGAAAATATATAAAGTTTCCTACAGGAGTCCTGGTTTTTTAGGACTCATTTCAAAAGAGAGGGGAAAAAAAACATTTTAATGTAGCTATCAGTAAGTAATTGAAACACATTTATTAGTGTCTTATCTAATGCTTTATACATAACGTATCATATTTCACCACACAAATAAAAGACTCATCTTATCAATTTCATAAAGAAATTGTCGGTCACTCATAAACCCTTCTTCTATTTACTATTATCATTTTTTAGGGGAAAAAACCCTACTCTGCATTCTGCAAGCACAATATATATATATATATATATATAGAGAGAGAGAGAGAGAGAGAGAGAGAGAGAGAGAGTCTGGATCCAGTCAGGATGTCTGGATTTTGAGTTAGGTCTGGACTACAATCTTAGCCGTTGGATTGTGTTTTCAATGGTCCGGATCCACGGATAATTTATTCGCACATCCACGGATAATTTGTTCACGCGAATAAATTATCCGTGGATCCGGACCATTAAAAACGCAATCCAACGGCTTAGAGCAAAAGTCTGGTCCTAACACTAAATCAAGGCGTCATAATTTGATCCTCAGTGTGTGTATATATAATAGGCCCATTATCTACCGGTAAAGTTTCATAGGTCCAGGTCCATAATTGGAACTGCATGCCTTCTCATACTGTAAATTCTTTTTGGATATCTTCTCCCATTTGTTTGTTCTCATTCTATGCTAGGATTATTGACAAGGGAAATTTTCATTGACCTCACCTGATCAGGTTTGGACAAGAGCAGATATATCCCCTACATGTTTTGAAATATCTTCATCCTCCCCTACTTTTGCTTAAATTATCAAGATTCCTCCTCCTAGTTAAATTGGTCGCTCGTTTTCACCTTGTAAGAAGGCTTATCAGAACAATACTAGGATCCTTTGGCCAACTTCTGTACGTTACAAATTACAATGAATATCCAAGCGCCTTTACTCAAGTCCACAACAACCTTCTCCCACATTTTTTGTTCTAGTGTAAATATTTTCATTTCATTTGCTAATAAAATGCTTGGTTTTGAGTCAAAACTTTCTCAGACAAATTATTCAATATATTTTGTAAACAAGATATCACTAAACATCAATAATTCTAATTGTCTTTAGGGCAAATATAATTAATTAATTTGGCCAGAGTGAGCCTAAATAATGGTGGATGTGATCTCTGCCCAAAATCAACAAACGTGAGTGTCATTCTGTTAATTAGTTTACTGTGAAATAATGGAAGCGGCTTTATGTATTATTTAAAAAGTAAGGGAAGGTCAGTCATAGATACTTGAGAGAAAAACAGGGGATATTCCTACTTTTGTTGGAAATCTTAGGGGAGGTAATGTGAAATTTAGCCTAGCTAGCTATTTGACATTTGACAATGATGCATTCTCAAATCAAGGGCTAGGTTGATGACACGTTAGTGAAACAGCTGTATCCTTTATGTTTATAGCTAGCCTATACTGGAGTAGTAATTAATTCAACTCCCACAAACTGGGTGAGGTGATACAATCTCTATAGTTGGAGTACAACATATCCCCGAATATGCGGTGAGCTAGCTAGCGTTGACAATATGTACTACTCTACATTAATGATGGAGTAGCTTGGTCGATCAATAAGAAGAACTTGTCAAAAAAGATACTCCCATATAGGTCAATAAGAACTCATAATGACAAGCTAGCTAATCCACCCATGTCATTTTAACCTGGTAGGAGTACTATTTGATTCTTTTTTTCATAATCAAAAAGGGTGAGAGAGGGCAACAAGCAAATGCAGTAACTCTTCTTAGGCGTGATCATAGGAGCTCCCTGCCCGTTAATGAAATGTTCGATTCGAGCCATAGCTACCATCTGAGAGGACAGACCATCATCATGACACTACTTTAGTGCACAATTGGTGAATACTTCTCCCTTTTGGTCCCCAGACGAGTTTCGAATACCTGCTGGGACTTAAAATCCCGCCTGTGTTGAAGGGAGGTAATGAGCCTCACCAACTGGGCTACCGATGGAGTAAAATGTAGGGCAGGGGGGCCTCTAAAATGGCCAACAATAAAAATAACATGCATGCATCTACGGTACCCACCCTGATTAATGGCCATCCTCCGCTTACATCATGCTCTACTAATTTCATTGATCCCACATCCCACTTTATTTCAATTCATCTACTCCATATTAACCAATCATTTGGATATTGCCAAGCCTGTTAATTGCTGGAAATATACCATCGGCCGGCAAAACCATAATATTACAAATTGAATTACATATTACAACGCATTGAGAAAAATTGATAAGCGATCGGAGCGCTGTACCAGTACGGTCAAACGAATTGAGCTCTGTAACATAGTCTTCGTAATTAAAACGGCTTCGTTGCCTCACCGAGAGTGTTAGAGTTTTGATTGACGTCAGTCTCCTAGGATCATAGAACCGTAACCAAAACACCATCGAGAACCGCCTCGGTGAACTGAATTAGCATCTCTCTCTCTCTCTCCCAAAGAACTAACTCGATCAGAGATTTCTGTAGGAAATCTTGAAAAATGTGTATGTAGACCATAGAAACGGGGTGGATCGATAAATAGGCAAGAGTGTGACCCCTTTGTTGTGCTTTTGAAATCAATACTAGAAACTCCCGAATTGAATTCTGCCCAATAACTCTTAGAACATGGGCTAAGTAGCCGCACCAATAATTACACTGTCCAAAAAAGCACAAATTAGGTCTTTCAATTATCTCGGGAGATCTTCCAAACGCCCTGATTTCATTCACCAATTCTGAATGTGTGTTTGGACTTTTGACATATTAATGCTTCAATTCATATATATTCGTCTCTCTTTGAAATAGAATTAATTGTGGATACGTAGTATGGAATAGATGGTACCTAGCCAGTATACTTTGTTCGATGGATACACAAAGTAGTCACCCCATAAATTTTATGGGGCATTTGACAAATCAATTGTCTGATGAGGGCATGCAAAGGGGGGAGCGTGGAATTCGGATCCCTTGTTCAACCCCCTTCCGGACAGGCCCCTATCTCACCCTTCTTGGTCGTTAATTTGGGAGATCAATGGCCGAGAGGGGGGTCGAATAGGAGATCTCGTGGCAGGTAGGAGCTGGGTGATGATGATTTGTTAACTTTGGCTTAAAACAAGGGCCTTATCTTATCTTTGCTTGGGAAAGAAACCGGCCGTCAAAGAGTAAGCCCCAAGATAGTACAGAACATACAAAAATACTCCACTACTCCAGTCCAGTCCTGTAAAAGTATATAGAGATTCGAGTTCTTAATTTAATACTGAAACCAACTATAAATTAAGTAGGAATTAACTAGGAAGCGTAAGCTAGCTACTTAAGCTACCCTTTCTTTTGAGTTTTGACCAGACCAAAGAGTTCATTTGACATCGAGAACTAATCAATTTACATGCAACAAGTGTTCTACATACAGCTAAAAGTAGATTTGGCTTATATAGATCGATAATCCAATTTTTTTTTATTGGCAAAACAAACTTTTATAAAATTCGATAATCCAGTTGGCTGTGTGTTATGATGGGACGAGTTAATTGATAGTAAAAAAAATAGGTTGGTGCAGTGCAGAGAGCGTTTGGAATCTTTATTGAGCCCATCCCACAGGCCACAGACAGCCTTTGCTTATACTCCAGTAACTACTTTAATAATTCATTCAATAATTATAGTATAACCAAGTCTTTTAATTACTAGTAGTATATTTTCCCATTTGGCAGGTGCATGGGTATTAATTACTACTCCCTCCCTCGTTTTTTTTTTTAGAGTTTAGTATTTCATTTTGGATCGTCCCTTAATAAATGTCCATTTTATAGAGTTAGTAGGGTAAAAGTTTGTGCATTTTCCATTTTGCCTCTAAAAGTAGATTCCATTTTGAAAAGTTAATGAGTAAAAGTGTAATGATGATGTATTTATAGAGGGTAAGTAGGAAAAGTGGAGATAAAAGTTAATGTGAAATGTGTAAGGATGATGTCTCCTTAATAAGTTATGAAGCAGAACACTTAAAAGGGGGACAGAGGGAGTACTATCTAGTTTTTTTTCAGACAAGGGTACAACTGTTTTAGTGCCTCCTGTTTATTAGTACCTGTCTAATTAAGAGTACTCCGGTTTAATTAGGAGACGCCATTCAACCATGCATATGGAAGTACTGCATTATACTGTAGTATTATATATAGGCCCTAAACCAAAACGAGATTCGATCTGTTGAGCAAAAGCGGGAATTTCTGGTTACGGCCGGGATCGAGAGTGCGTAATAAAGGCCAGGAAATCATTCTTAGATCGAGCATCTACTTTAAACTCTTTAAATTGGAGTAGTAACAAAATGTAGTACTACAGTACCATTTTCTATTGTAGCTAGTCACCTTTTTGTTTACCCTCCTTCCTCCATCAAACTCACACCATCCTTGCTATTTATAAATAAATATTGTCTCATTTTTCTTTCTTTCTTTCTTTCTTTCTTTGTTCCTCCTCACAAAAAGAGCATCCAACAAACAGTACTAAACAATTAAAAGTGCAGATCAAAAAATAATTAAACAAAAGTCAATCTCGCTGCCATATATACAAGACACATGACTTCACTGAAACATCTTTTCCAAAAAAAATACTCCTACTAATAGGCAAGCTAGGAATCCAAAGCAAAGTTGAATTGAATTAAAAACTCAACAAATTAATTCGACAAAACTTAATTAGTTGTACAAAATCTTCAAAACCCAGCGATATACTCCTAAATCCAACTTGCATGCTTCCGTGTGATCATATCTCAAGGGCGACGCTATAGCAGCAATTAATAGTACTGCATGGGGTCAGCTGCATGCCCCTAGGAAGAAACTAGCTAATTAATGCTACTATAATTATGTTATACAATTATTTTGGCCAATGTATGAACCCCTTGAAAATTGATAATGACTCTGCCCTAGCTATTGTTAAAAAATTGCAAAGTAGTGCTTGGTAATTTTTTTTTTGTTAACACAGTATCCAGTTTTTTTTTTTTAAAAGAAAGAAGCAAGAAAGTTTCATTGCCACAAAACTGTTCGTGTAAAACAAATTTAGGTTTTAGATTTATTGACATTAAGATATCTAAGAATAAATTTATTAAAGTGGGTATGACAAAAATAAGATCAGAGGTAACATTTTTGGTTTTGAATAAAAAAAAGAAAGGAGTACGTTACGCTACAGAGATCAATCTCGCATTTGTGTTTACTTGTTTGAGACAAACCATATACTGCAAAAGGAAAGAAGAAGAAGAAGAAGAAGAAGAAGAATAAATAAACACTTGACGCAACATACGTCTATTTAATTTACCCGAACAAAACATTAATACGTTTACAGTCTTAGTTACTTTCTTTATGGCATAGTAAAGTATAGTATTGGTTAATTTGCAAATTATTGGGCCGGGATAGGTTTCCCTTCCCTTCAAATGGAACGTTCTTCTTGGTTGCCCTTGTGGGCTTACTTGGACTTAGCCCGAGTTAGTTCTAGCGTTAGGCATCACACCATATATAGGAGCCCAAGTGAAGTATCATGTCTTCTTATTTTTTCCTGTGAATCAAATACTATAATTTTCTAGCAATACTGTTGAATATATTGGTATCCTTAATTTGATTCTTTATTTGATCGAAGAACTAATATCCAGAATGAGTAGCTAGCCTTGCTTCTTTCGGCAAAAAGTCGCACAATTTCGTTTAAAGAATTTGAAGGCATTGGTACTACATAATTTTGCAGAAACATAGTTAAACATTCTGTTTGGTTGTTAATTTATTATTGTCTCCTCTTGGGAAGAATGACAACCTTTTTTAATGTAATGTTTGGCCGTTGATTCTAATAAAACTCTACGATTTTGTCAAAAATATGATCCGAT
>CM033792.1:989651-1073617 GCA_019656835.1 Rhododendron ovatum | reverse complement strand
AGAGAGAGAGAGAGAGAGGTGGAATCAATTTTAACAATTCAGCATTCTTTTAGGTGTGCCAGTAGATCTGATTACAAACCCTAATAAATTTAAGAGGGGAGATTTGAAATCTCTCCTGATCATCTAGCCAAAGCTCTCTATGGCGCTTCGAAGGTCAAAACTCTTGTTCCTACTCTGCGTTTTATCCCACGTTATCATCGCCATTGCTGGGTAAGGATCGTCTCTTTGACTTCCTAATGCATGCACGTGTGTTTATACATGTATTCACATAGATGTATATTTGACTGAATGAATGAATGTTATCAGGAAGAGCTATTATGATATTCTTCAAGTATCCAAGGGTGCTGCAGATGAGCAGATCAAACGAGCTTATCGGAAACTCGCATTAAAGTACCATCCTGATAAGAACCAGGGAAATGAAGAAGCTAACAAGAAATTCGCCGAGATCAATAATGGTACTAGTCTATCTTTTATCCTAACCTTTTCTGTTGAGATTTTTAAATCGAGTTAGTTCTTTTGATCATATATCAAGTTATTCATCGACTATTTTTTGGTGGGGTGATTGAACACCAGCTTATGAAGTGCTATCGGATAGTGAAAAGAGGAGCATATACGACAGGTACGGTGAAGATGGCCTGAAACAGCACGCTGCCAACGGTGGCAGAGGGGGCGGCGGAATGAATATTCAGGACATATTTAGCTCGTAAGTTGGTGTCCTCTCCTGAATTATATTCCTTGTTTAATTGACTGGTTGTATGCTTTGAAACCAATCTAACATTAATAAGAAATTCGAGCTTGATGGTGGAGGGACAAGTAGTGGTCATTGACATACCGTTACTATATTGATAGTGGCTATTGAGATATTATCTCCAAACAACATGGGCCTACGCCTCCGGTGTAAGAAATAATTGAAGCAGTCAACCCTGCTGTATCACATTTGTTCTTTAACAATGTTCAATTTCTGTGTGAAGGCCTTGAATATATTGTCGTATTGGACCCCCTAATATAACTAACTAGGCGTACATGAGACGTTGAGTAGCCCAACTAAGTTAGCCAAAGTCATGAATTGAGATGTATGACACTCTGCAACTGCATATAGCGTTAACAATGAAGCAAATAAGCAATTTTCTGGGGCCCTTGCCCGTATTTCTTCATATTGCATGTTGTTTGACTTTGCTCGCATTCGCTTTTATTGGTGAAATCGACTCAATTCTATCATAGATACCTCAAATTTCATGATGGAGCAATGGAACATAGCTCAAGATGCTTCATTTCGTTGACAAACTGTCTTACGCTCGCTGTCTTGTTTTTTAAGTCTATGTGGACACTAGAAAACATGCTTACATATTGATATGTGGATGTTATGTTTCTCACTTCTCTCATGTGCTTCGTTCATTGTTTTCAAATTCCATGCAAAGTTGTCAATCCCGTACCGGCTAGCGTACCGTTTTCACTACTGGAATGGTACGTACTGGTACCGAGTTGTATCTCGTTACCGTTCTGGATTTACTGCAATTAATATTTTATATATATTTAATATATATCTACCAGGTTGCAAAACCATTTCTGAGAAACAAATGGCAGCAAAAAATTATCCAAAAAGACTCAAAACAAAGTTATGAAACAGATCAGGATTCCATCGTGATCTTAATCGAAGAAAATCATATATAATCCCATAAGTTTCTTTTAATTAGTTTAGAGCCCACAACTTATGTCATAAAAAAAAAAAAGAAAAAAAAAAAAGAAGAAGGTAATTTTGTACCGTCCGGAGCAGACCGGTGTCGTCCGGTACATCCGGTATTGGCCGGAACAGGCTAGTATTTCAACCGGAACGGATCTTGAGTCTTTGTGTTCCGTTTAAGCACTGGTACGGTACGTACCGGCCTGTGCGGAACGGATTTCACAACTTTGATTCCGTGGGTTTCCCCCTGCGATAAAATCACAAGTCCATCATGGGTGGTTGGGGAATGGGAAATTTCACGGCCATATATGTGGCAGATGTGGATTATTTTGGTTTGGTGCTTCTTTCAATTGCCTCAGTCTACAAGGTTGGAAACGATGCCGTAATGGATATATATCCTTGAATACATTCTTGTACAAAGTTTCCCTGAGTTAGCAGGATCCCTTATCCTTGTAATTATGGTTTCTTAAACTCGAAGACACTGTTATTTGTTTTCCTTTTTAGCAATCATAACAAGTCAGAATGGTACTCATTCTCTTGAAAAATGTTTTAGTACCATCGAACCTCAAATGGTCATTTAGCTCCATCCTGGCCTTTGTACACATCCATTGTTGTCAATACCTGCATTAGATGGTTGCTATTGCAAATTTAAGAATGTTAATTGTGACTTTTTGTTGGAGTCTTTGTGAATCTACCACTTCGTCATGCTTGAATGGGTTGTTGTTGCTCTTTCTTCTGTAGTAGTAACAACTATTTGTCATGTGGAAAGTTTGGATCAATGATCTCTAGAACTATTAACTAAACGAAGTTCTCTTTTAGTTTTTTTGGTGGAGGTCAAATGGAAGAAGAAGAGAAAATCGCGAAAGGTGATGATGTTGTTGTTGAATTGGATGCATCATTGGAGGATTTGTACATGGGAGGATCATTGAAGGTAAGGAACATGCTTATTGAATTTGGGTGACAAATGTAGTGTTTTTGTTTTGGTACCTAGGGCCTGTACAATTGAATTTGAAAAAGTCCTCTTCAATGTCTTGCAGTAACCAATGTGTCACACCACGTTTACTGATTGAAATTGGAATTACTTAGGAAATAGTCACCCTTTTTAACCCTTTATGAGATTTGTTTTGGAATTTAATATTCGTTGCCAGAACCAGACCATATACTCCGTATAGGTAAATATCATGTATTGGGCCAGTTCACTCATGCTTAGGATTTCCCCTTTTTTACTTCTCTTTTTGGTGTTTGTTCATTGTTGTGATGTGTTTAGTTGAAATTCATTAGGTTTGGAGGGAGAAAAACATTTTAAAGCCAGCCCCAGGCAAGAGACGCTGCAACTGTCGAAATGAGGTCTACCATAAGCAAATCGGTCCCGGAATGTTCCAGCAGATGACTGAGCAGGTGTGTGGTTTTGATGATCTTGCAAGAGAACCCTTTGTAAATGTCATTTGTTATCATTTTAATGTATATGGTCTAAAGCAGCAATGCTGCTGCTGCTGCTTTATAATGATTAGGTCCAATCATTAAGCAGTGGTTGTGATTTATTATTTTGGCAGTTATACTTTTAGTTATTATATATTTTTGGAGGTAGCAGATTGTCCTTGCTACATCTTGCCGTTTCATGGCCTTTCTTTCATTTTACCAGTATTCTGATGCAGTGATGCTACTGTTGGACTTCTTAAATTCTTTCATTATATCTTTTCAGGTCTGTGAACAATGTCCCAATGTGAAATATGAGAGGGAGGGGTATTTTGTCACTGTTGACATTGAGAAAGGGATGCAGGATGGACAAGTAAGGTTTCGCCGTCTTTATTCTGATTCAAGATATTTGACTTCAGTAAACGAAAATTCCGGCACATTTGGTTAAATGTCATAATCTCTTTATATCCATTCATGTGTCGGCTCCATCGTATTGTTGAAGCATGGAATTACTATAGCCGGTGTTCGAATTACTATAGCCAGTGTTCTTGCCCATACTCTAATGAGTTCCACTGTAATTTTCGCCCCCTCAAACTATCATAAATCTTGAGGGTTGTACTTATAGGAGTAAATCTAGGTGGTATTTTGATGTCTTGCAAAAGCATGATGGTTTGTTACAATAGAACGGTTTATGTGAAACGTAGATGTTTTTCTTGCCTGATTGCCACTTTTTAATACAAGTCTGGAAACATCCCAAGTCAACCATAGTTGGTGGAATCTTTGACTAACCACGTATTGTGATGGCCATCACATGATTTTGGATACATAGTTTTCTTCTCGCCATACTTGCGTCATTCCAACCTTAAAGGAGAATCACAAAGAATTTTTTTCCCCTCTTACATTTGTCCTTTTTTTGTATTGCACTCATGACTCACCATTCTCTTTTCAGGAAGTGGTTTTCTATGAAGACGGGGAGCCCATAATAGATGGTGAACCTGGAGATCTGAGGGTAAGATATTCATCTTTGGCTCTGTAGAAAACCTGCTGAAATTGTCTGGGAATCATATACTGACATTATGATCTACATTTCGGCAGTTTCGTATTCGTACAGCACCCCATGATCACTTCCGAAGGGAAGGCAATGACTTGCACAGAACTGTTACAATTACGCTAGTAACTCTCTCTCTCTCTCTCTCTCTCTCTCTCTCCGTGGTTTTGTGCTCGTATGGCCATAGAATTGATTTGTGTACCATAGCGGGAAACTTGCTTTTCTGTCTTATTCAAGTTAATCAACACTTCTTTGACACTGCCATGTGAGACCCATTACTTTGAAGATTGTTCCAAAATTCAGATATCTGAAAGGGTTACTGAACTTGATGGTACCTCTTCAATTACTAAGGAAAATGCTCAAAACCCGATAACCTTGCTTAGTATCATCTGGTGAATTTCTCTAACAGCCCCTAAAATGATGTTACAACTCAAGAGGATGAAGGGGAAAGAAGCGGGTATTAGGAAGGCACATGCGGTCATAATTGTCTGGCGAGGATCTCTAGTCAGCCCATTCTGAAAAGCATCATAGAAGCTCTAGATTTGGTTCAAGTTCGCCTTGGTGATATTGGCTTTATGCCAACCAGCCTCACAAAACTTTGAAGAAAGATACAAAGAGGAAAAGATAGTTGACTGGTCTTGAGGGAGTACTCAGTCAAAAGATATACGTAGGAGTTAATTGGGTGATAAAATCTATAAATTGCATAGCTCATTCATGATTTTGGTCCAAAATGTATCTAATTGGTCCTTATTTGATTGTTCATTGCAAAATTTGATTGAAAACCATGCATGGATACGTTTGTTTTGTCTTTTCCCTTCAATGAGTATTGGATTCTATGGAGTTTCATGATCTGAATTCTGTTTTTCTTCAGGTGCAAGCTCTTGTTGGCTATGAGAAAACAATTAAACATCTTGATGAGCATTTAGTGGATATAAGCACTAAGGTGAGCACCATATGTTCTCTGATGCTTCTTTTCATTTGACTGAAATGAAATATTGCAGCAACTATTTGCTGATGCATACTGTTTTCACTGCTCAGGGAGTCACTAAGCCCAAGGAAGTCAGAAAATTTAAAGGTGAAGGGATGCCATTGCACTATAGCACAAAGAAGGGTGACCTATATGTGACATTTGAGGTTATTTTCCCAACTTCCCTAACAGAAGACCAGAAAACGAAGATTAAGGCGATTCTCAGTTGAGGAATTGACTACATTTTTCTTGGGTACTCTTTACTAAGATGTTGCGGTTGTATTATTGAGGTCCATATAGAAGATACGAGAGGGACTTAGATTTCTTTTCTTCTACTTTCTTTTTTTTGGTTCCATTTAACGTGTAGCACATTCAACCAAGGATATCCGTGCTGTGATAATGATCCAGCATTTTGTTAGGGCCTTCTTCGTATTTCTATTTTTGTCTATGCAAGGCATAGTTTCATTATGGTATGAAAACCTAATGAATACAAGACACTAACGATGAAATTTGCGGAAGCGTTTGATCCTCTTTTGTATTTTTTCTTTTTCCCCTCTTGATTCTGAGATGTAGCTGCTGGTGGTATTGGTTTTTTTTTTTTTTTTTTCTTTTTCTTTTTGGTAAGCCAAAGATTTTATTGAAGTTCAAACCTGATTTTTACAGGTGAATTCCCAGGCAAAACAAACCTACCAGAAGCAAACGCTACACAGCAAAAGCCATAGCTCAACAACCAAAAGAGAACACAAAGAACAACAAAACAGAATCAACTCCTAGGAGCAAACTGTGCAAATTAACCTGTTTGCATCATATCTCCAAATAGGCCTCCAAGAACTGATCAAGGCTCACCCATCATTTGCAGTTCTGGAAACTAACTGATTCTCAGTAGAGCAAATCCCCTGAAAAATCCTAGAATTCGTCTCCCGCCAAATGTGGTAAATACAAGCTGCTAAAGACAACTTACAAACCAAGGTGTTGGAGTGTGTTTCCACCCCTATGCAACCCAGCCCATCTCACGTCATCTGTAAGCCCTAGAGTCTTGGAACCCCATTATTTACTCAAAAAGAGGACCAAATCCAGGAATAATAGGGGCAAGCAAAGAACAAGTGTTCATGTGATTCAAGCCCAACACCACAAAGAGAACAACTGGGATCAGCAGAAATCCCCCACTGGCACATTCTATCCCTAGTTGAGAGCCGGCCCAAAATGCTCATCCAATGTTTAACAGACCATCTAGGGACATGATATTTAAACCAAACTATTTTGAACCAATCTACTTTTGGACCAGAGGTTCTCAAATTACTCCAAACAGATTGCACAGAGTAGGTGAATAGGTTTAGTTAGCAGTCAAAGTCCAAAAAAACTGAATCCTCTTGCTGCAAATTAGGACAGAAAGTGCTAGGAGTAGGAGCAATAATCTCCATCACCACTGGATTTCCTCTACTCCTAGGCCACCGCCAACCATTAGGCTGTGTAATAGAAGCCATTTTGGCATTAAGGAAACTGCCCATATTAAACAACACTTTATCACCATACATAAGAATGAGGGATCCAAGAGGGTTCCTACCGGTAGTATTACTCATCTACCAGGCACGCATGGGCAAATGAGACACAGCAAAAGGGAGAGATCTATCATGCCATTGACTGATTGAAGAGGCAGTGATAAAAGCTCTCACAACGTTATGCAAAAAGAGTGGTCAATCAATGGATACAAGATAACGAGAAAAACATGAAGATCCAATTCAATCTTTTATATATAACCCATGCCAGAGCAATTGTATAGTGTGAATACCTATGATAAAAGTTTACCAAAACTCTGCTCGAATTACTCAGTAGGGGTTTATTATACATAGTAACGCAAAAACCTCTTCTCATGGATATAACTGAAGAAGAACTAGTATAGAAGAGAAAGGAAAAGGTTGATTCTTTCTTGTCCATTTCATTCAATTGTTGCCAGCTTTTCCTCATCTACCTCAAAAGCCTTCCTTGCTTGTTTCAGCTCCTCATTCATAGACAACAGTTCTGTACAGCGGTTAAGCTTTGGAAGGTCCTACAAGGTCAATAACATAATAAAGTCAAGAGATGCCTGATGTTTGCATAAATCTCAAATATCAAAAGCAAGGAAAGGATGGATAACAGAGTGCCGTGTTCAAAGGTAACATTAGTCTGCATGCATTCCTCACAACTGGGGTGATGGGCAGGCAAAGAAGGTCAAACAAAAACTTCTTTTCATGAGAAAATTGACACTTCATAACTTCGAAGTAGAATCAAGATCACATACATGTTGTCATGTGAGGTGTCCACACTTTTAATTTTCAAATCTGACATACCCAGTACTTCTAGAGTGGAGAGGAGAAACATAGGATAACAGTAGCCACTGCCCGTTTGCACAAAACACTGAGGAAAACGAGGTCCCACAATTGAAGCACAAAACAAAGGGGAGAGGATCAAGTGGATTCAAACGACATGTCATGGTGCTAGTAACAGCACTAATATTAATAAAATTTAAAATCAAAGGAAAGCCTTCCTCTGCTGTGAACAATATCTCTACAGCTCAAACTTTCCTTCCACCTCGTTCTAAAATTTTCATGTTTTTATACAGCACTTGACTCAAAACCCACTCTAGATGCCACCACTATGTCCATGGAATAACCATTCTTTAAGAAACATAAGTAGTTGGACAAAACATAACTACACAAGATGACTGGTTTCCGAAATAGTACCTTCCTTATTAAGAACAAAAAATCATCTGTTAGAAGCTTTCCCCTTTTGGATGCAACATCTTGAGCTTGATGTACCTGCAGGAAAAAAAAAAACACAGACAAGCTTAAATATGCTGTATCTTCTGAATAAAAAAACACAGATAAGTTTAAATATGCTGTATCTTCTGAATCCCAACAACGAACCAAAGAAAAATAAAAAACATAAGCAACAGGGCTGTTGGTGTGGAGCTGCTAGGATTGTCCCCCTGGGGGAGGAGGATGGTGTTTGGAATCCTTTTGTACGAATTGCAAGTAATCAGAAAACATAAATGAGGAATCACAACTTACCAGATCAGTTACATACTCTAAAACAATGTCCTCCAGCAGCACCACAGTTTCTGGAAGCGGCTGATGGTACATCATAGTTAATTAACGAACACAATCCATGATGTGATGGAAAAACAATACTATATAAAGAATGCATCAATCAACAATAAACAAGAATGCAATGCATTCATCAGCTATATATTAGGGAGACAAAAGGTATCAGCCAAAAAATAGTGCATGCCATTTCCAATTTATGTAGAAGGCAAAACTTTGATTCAAGAATCAATACTGACATAAGAACACCTTCTACAGGCCATACCTATCAAACAAAACATTCACTGTAATATGCAATCTTCCCATACTAAACAGGGGAACAAACAAAGAGAAGTAATAAAAGAAACTTCCTTTTTTTTAGAAGGCAAAAAAGTTTTATTAATCTCTGAAAATGTTACAAAGATTGATAGGAAATCTATAGGGATTCAGATTGAAAACCAAATAACACTCTTCCTATCTCATATTGCTTCACCAGCTCCCTCAATGATGAAGCATTAACACATTCTTATTGTGCGTCTTCCTAAATCTTCGTTAAACACAGCTGGAATACAAGCATACAATGCAATGATACCTGTCAGTCATAATGGCCTCAAATGTAACCTAAGCAGGCAGTGGTGTGGCTCAGAAGAGGACATAAACTGTAAAGGCAGTGATCAGAACATCATACAAACTCAAATCACCAAAAAAACATATGCAGGACTAGCAAAGACACGAGTTACAACTTGTCATGAGCAACAAAACTGGAACACCTCAGCAAGCGGAGCAATAAAAAGGACAATTGAGGAAATGGTATCATTAGCTCCATGAGTACTATTGCGTGAAATCCTCGTGTTTGCCATATTTGAACAGATTTAGTGTCCAATAGCGAACAAGAACCAAAAAAAACAATGAGAGATAGAGACAGAGACAGAGAACATACGTTGGGATCATCTCCAAAGCCATACATCATGTGCTGCACTGTGAGATCCAATACACAGAGAGGGGGGAATAAGGGAAGAAAGGGACACACAAAATAGCATAAATTGGAAAACTTTGAGCAAAAAATGCTGTTTAATTCACATTAAGAGAAGTATGAACTCACAATCCTTCTGAAAAACTCCTCGCTTGCGCTTAAATGTAGCTTCTGCTGGCTGGGATGGCCCAGCTCTTACTTTTGAAGAGGGCCCTGCGGAAGAATTGTTCATCTCTCTACCCAATAGCTTCCCACCAATCTGTCGCTCAATCAGGAATTCAAGATACAAAATCACATCACATTATCGGAAGACCATGAAAATACTATACGAAAAGGAACGGCATGTGCAAAACATAACCAATACTAGCACAACAGTGCCGGGCCTGGGCAGTGGGCAGAGGCTCCTCCAAAAAAAATGCTAAAAAAAAGGTCCCGTAGATGCTTAGAACATTTATGCATCTAAATTTCTCCCACAGGGAGGGAAGGAGGGAGAGAGAGAGAGAGAGAGAGAGAGAGAGAGAGAGAGAGAGAGAGGTACCTGTTCGTTGCCGAAGCTGCTGATCTTTGTTGTACGTAAGATTCAGATTTTGGGGTGCTGATCGATTACTCCAATACGGATTACGGAGTATAGGGCTGCTATATATACTATATTTTGTCTTACAATTCTACCCCACATGTTTTGAACATTACAGCATCACCCCGATAAACTTCCAAAATCACTTCTTCTTTATTGACATTTAGGATGGATATGCGGGTTCGAGCCATGAACACTGCCACCGCCTCGTCAAATAAAAAAAAGGCCAAGTCGTGGCGGAGGTTGGAGCCCACGGGGGTGTTGTTGGGGTTCAGAGTTATGAACAGCCTCTAAACCTATAATGGACTAATATACAAACATTTTGTTATCTTCATTGACGGTTGATGTATACAACATTGACAAAAAAAAAAAAAAAAAGCAGTTTTTTCTCTCTTTGTTATAATAAAAGTTTCTTTCTTTTTTCCTAGTGCTTCATATTTTTTAAAATTTTTTTTTTGCCTTTCAAAAAAAAAAATATATGGCTAGCGTCTCTAATTCTTACCCATTTTATTATCCATACCCAAAATTTGAGTAAAGAGCTTAAAAAGGGAACCCATTTTGAGTTTTGCCAATCTTTGGTGCTTTGCCAACCCATTTTGAGTTTTACCCATACCTATTTTTTTCAAAGCATATTTTCACTCTCATCAATTACAAGTGTGCCATTCAGTAATAGATTTGGGTACAAATATGGATTTAACATTGGAAATATCTTACCCAAATTAAGCTTTTGACTCAAATCTCCACCCAAATTTGAGTAAAAAAAGGGGTAAGAATTGGACTTCACTTACACGGTTCATTTTCCCAATTCCTGAATGGGGCTGCCGTGACTTCACCGCCCATGTTAACTAGTAGTAGAAAGTTAGCATATTGCTTGGCTTACCTCGAAATATGTTTTGTTGTTTAGTTAATTCATCAGTCAGTTAACAAAAGAACGTCTACATGACTCTTTTTTCTTTTTCTTTTCTAACAAAGTAAGAAATTTATCATTCTTTGACTTAAAGTGATTGGAGATGGGGTAGTGAATTGGGTTTGAAACCATATGCATAGAAGTACATGGTGGCTACCGTTGAGCTACCACTCCACTTGTGTTTGATGAATGTGCTTGTATAGCGTCTTTTTCAGCTCATTGAAGTTGAAGTGCACGAAGGGTTCCAACCCTCACGTTACAGTATCCAATAATTATCCATCTATTTTTCCCCTTAAACCAGGGATAAAAGACGTTCAAATAGTTATTGTGCACACCTCGACTAATTTTTTTACAACGTGGTCTGAAACAAGCCAAGCCATACAGCCATTACTAACTGAGAATTCAAGAGAGAAACAACTCCTTGATGCGCTCAAGTCTTCTAACATCTCTCTCCTCCGCCATCCTTTCCCTGCCTTCTGGATATGGTTATACGGTCAAAACTCTAATACAAGTGCTGCTTCTAATTGTGCTCACCGGTGGTTGAATTTTGCACGTATAAAATGATTCTTTTTTACTTGTGCAAAAGATTAATTTGCTATGTAACGTAACAAATCGATCAAAAAGGGCGGTGGCTATATTGAACTAGAACACCACAAACTGCAGATTTAGAAGAAACTTGTAACCTTTCTTCTTTCGCTGAACAGAAAAAACAAAAGCACAAAACTTATTACCTTTCTCCATGGGTTGAGATGCATTTCACGTATCAAGTCACCAGTCAAAACCAGTTTACAAAACCATAACTTGTTACATATAGAGGGCCGTGGTCTCATCAGTCAATAGACTCATCACAATATGTGTGGTTTATCTAGTTGGCTTGATCTTAGTAAGACGTAAACAGATGGCAATGGGGGCAAGCATCGAATTTTGCAGAGATAATTATGCATCCCGTATTAAGGCATCCAAGGAACCAGATACAGTTTCTAATCACCATACTACATTGTGCAGATAAAAAAAAATTAATTTTTCTGTAAAAAAAGTTAGATAAGAACTCTAGTTTGGGCTTATAAGATCCAGTTCTCTTACAAAACCAAAATGATACGCACGCCTCACTCAAAACCATTCGCATTCCCTGAGATGGTTTCTAAGTTCTAACCATCACAGGGTCCTCATACCCTTTCTGCAATTACAATCACCTAGACAATTATGCTTTTACTCTTTTAGCTATTGACTCCTTTGCCCGTTATTATATACTTGTGATGCACCTGAATCTTAACCCTAACCTAATCCAACCACCTCTACCCTTGGCAATCAAATTCCACACTCTTCTGCAACAGAATAGCTACCATCACTGGCACCATTTGTGTTGCCACCAATCACCATTCCTAGAAACCCCAAATTGTGCATCGCCATACCTGTCACAAGTTTATCACCACTAACCTATCGCCACAACTCACCATCAACGCAACAAACTCAGTGCCTCTGATCACCACCCCCCACCACCAATCCCATCTCTATAGCAACCCCACAACTTCTCAATCAAAATAACCAAAAACAATGAAAGGTATGTAAATAGCCTATTTTAAACGACACACTATGTACCTAAAAAAAGATAAAAATACAGAGACAGAAAAGGTCTGTTCAAAAAAGAGACAGAAAAGAATTCTGAATTTTGGTTTCAACAGCATACAACAAATCGAACTCTGTAAGACTGTCAACCATGTCCATAGAGGTCCATAAAACATGGACACTTCCAAATGAGTCTATTTCTGGTTCCAGAATTGGTAAGCAGTTTATGCTTACAAACTTTTATTTCAGGACGATTACATTTTCATGACTCAAAATCTATGCTTTCTACGCCACCTATTGGGGACACCATTTTGACTAGAAAACAAACAGAAAGCCACCATGATGGGACTTTCACATGGATGCACGCACACCCCCTCAAAAGAATATAACAAGCATCACAAGTTTTACACTAAGGTAAAAAGATACAATATCATACCCAACCATACTGCGTAAGTTGCCCACCTGTGATAATTATTCTTGTGGCTCTATTTGTACGTACTTAAAATACTAACCAAGATCTTAATATGTTGAATTCTCAGGGTATCTGCTAGGACGTTAAAAAGTAATTTTAGAAGGAAACATAATTGCTTTGCATGCTATGAAACCGTCAAATATATATATATATATATATATATATATATATATATATATATATATATATATTGATGAATATAGATCTCACTGTGCCCTAGTAAAATAATTCCATTAGGTAAATGGACATTTTATTTTGTAGAAGAATATTGCCTAATCCAGTTTAATCGAATAGCTTAGCTCAGAGAAGGTCATACACTTTCAAAATGGCTTTTGTTTTTAAATATTTTCCTGCAGTTCAACAGTTCTAGTGCATCAGAAAGCGCATCAGAAAGCCCTGAGGAGAAGAAGAAGAAGAACACTTCCAAAATAGCTTTTGTTTTTAAATATTTTCCTGCAGTTCAACAGTTCTAGTGCATCAGAAAGCACATCAGAAAGCCTTGAGAAGAAGAAGAAGTGCATCAGAAAGCCTTGAGAAGAAGAAGAAGACAAAACATTATTCACTCGCGTCAATAGGATAACTTATTTATCAGACAACAGCTAAGATAGCCATGCAATTTCCCAGTAATAATAAACAAGTATTTTGCATTTTCAGAATATGTTTGCTTGGTCATACATGACTTAGCATGCATACAACTAAAACACAAGAAACCATGCTGAGAATCCACCTCATCCCAATACAGGGAAATTAGCACCATCTAGAGATTCATTTTACCTGCTAAGTACCATGAGTGCACAGCAAGGCTACCAAAGGCCATAATATTAGCAAGAGATGATAAGCCGTGAATCATCCCAAATTTCTTGTTCATGGCTTTAAGCTTTGGGTTTACTTTAGCAACTTCAACGTTCTTTGACCATCCAACTTCCTCTCCAATTTGCTCTTCCCTCTCGACTTTGTGCCTTTGCTTCATCATCTACCCAAAAGAATGAAACTATTTCACGTACTATTCAAAATCCATTAAGAAACCAAAAGGTAAATGTAAACTCACTACTTGGAATGACCAAGAAGTGCCTTGTTTCAAAGCTGTATCAACTAACAGATGCAATATTCCTGCTCTCTTGTATTCCTCGCACAACGGAGTCACATGCATACATTTCTATACAAACTACCATTGGCAATAAAAGAACAAATCAGAACCTAACATGAATCAATTCCAATTGCTGAAGAGAAACAAACTAAAATACAGTCTTGACATGCACAAGTAGAGTAGTGCAGTATTTCGGTAGAAATGTCACTAGCTAGGAATATTCAAATCAAAAGAAAACACTTAAGGACACGAATCAACCACTACCAAGTCTATAATCAGTCTGCGATAATATCTCATTGATGCAGTAAAAGACTCGTAAATAACTTAATTCAACTACATGTTCACGAACCTGATATTTGCATCTACAAACATATGGGAGTACTGATTTTCGTAACACTACTGGGAGCGGCGAGAGAATTTTACCTCAACGGTCATGGGTGTAAAGACGAAAAGATTGGCGAGGTTAAAAACAAAGGCGGAGAGAAGGAAGCCAAGCTGGTACTTTTCTGAAGTGGAAGCCGACTTCCACGGATGTAAATACCCAAAACACGTCACACATACAGCACAGCAAACCCCAACCATAGCGAAGTAGGCCGGGAACATCTTGCTTTGAAGATTCCCAAACTGATGCCTCGGTAGATTCCTGCAGTTATAATAATTTCGTACAGTACAAGGAAGAAATGTGCACATAATTATCGAGGAAATTGAACAAGCAAAAGGGCTAATTGGGGGTGTGTATAGGGAGGAGTACTTGAACATAATTATGCCGCCGATGAAAGTGACCCATAAAGCGGCGCCGAAGGCTGTGGAGAAGCAGAGGAGATGAGCCAGTTTGAGGTAGGTGGAGAGCTTGGGTGGTTGTAGGCCGTCCGATGATGATATTGATCCAAACGTCTCAGGCGAAAATATGACTCCGATGGCCAAGAAAGCTACCGCTGCGATGAATCGACTCATCCAACCCATCTTTTTCTAACCGCTGCGATGATTCTCTCTCTCTCTCTCTCTCTCTCTCTCTCTCTCTCTGTGTGTGTTCTCTTGGAGACGATCAGACGAGGTTAGGTAGGAAGTACTACAACTTTCTTCTAAATCGTCGGCGCTGTATCTATCTAAAATTCTAATTAATGAGTTCTTCGCTAATAAAGTCATTAATGGCCTTTGGTTGTATAGGTGAATGCCAAACCCACCTTGGGCAGCAATTGTTTGGTCCGAACAGATGGTCCCTCGATGGGCCTTCGTATTATGGATGGCCGTTCAAACCAAGCTATGTACTAAGGATAGGTTAGCTAATTAGGGAATGCAGGTGGACGACAAATGTGTGCTTTGCAATAATGCTAGGGAGATCCATCACCATTTATTTTTCCAGTGTCCCTTCTCCTCAATGGTCTGGCAGCAAGTTCTAGTGAGGACTTTGGTGCCAGGCATTCCTAACACATTGTGGACTGGCTTGTCCAGTATGGGACATCCAAGGTTTTTAAGAATTTAGTGTTACATAGTACCTTAGCAGCTGCAGTGTATGGTATTTGGATTGAGAGGAATACTAGAGTGTTTCAAGGCCTTTCCAAACAGGTTGACGTCGTGTCTCTTAACGTGGTTAACTCTATCAGAGATTTTCTATGCTCCAGAAGACGTGTTAAGAACTCCACTTTAAACAGGGCTTTGGATGACAAATGGAGGCTTCCGGATAGTACCTTTTCTCCAATGTAAATGTTGTTTCTTTGTATAGACAGTAGATACCTTAAAGTAAATTGTGTTTCTTACGGGGATGCCCCTACTACGTCTGTAGAGTTCATACTGGGGGATGCCCTTTTTAGTTTGTATTTCGTTTGAGCTTTTCAATGGAATTGTGCTTATAAAAAAAAAAAAAAAGTCATTAATGGCCTTTGGTTGTATAGGTGAATGCAATTTGGGTTGTGCATTGTGCTAGGCCCGACAGAGAGTGGAAGCAACCAAGGCCCAAGGGCATCACCCAATAACAAAAAAAATTTACCGCCAATGACATGTTTTGATAATTAATACATATTAAAGACATGTTGAGAATATTTATTAATGCTGAAAATATCATTGGTGGGTATCAATTATTCAAACACATCATTGTCCGTCATTTTCCCATAACAAAATGTTACTCCCTCCGTCACCATTTAATAAAAAATGCTACGGTACACATTCCGTACCATTCTACAGATTGAAAATGAAAACCATGATGATATTTTAATCCATATTAGAGAGCATATGGTTTAACTTAAAACTTTGGGAAATGCTCTAAAACAACAAGAGTTGTACTCGTATTCATTGTCTTGATGAGATGAAACGAAAATTTATTAAAAAAATTGACCGATGTTGAAAAAATTCAAATAAAACGACATTTAAGAAAAATAAAATAGCTATTTACTTTATTTTTCGTTTTTAGTGATTTTTTTTTCTTTCGGCCATAATTTTATACTTTTTAGACTCCTTTTATCGAGACAAACGATAAATCTAAAAAATTACGACAAAAAGCTAAACTAAAAATTACGAAAAATAAAAAATAGAAGTACCAAATTTTTTTTTAGTTTTTAACTATTGAACCAACCCCACATTTGTACTCAACTGATAGTCTGCTAACTTTAAAGAGAGCCCTTATTTTACCTAAAAAAAAAATCACTCACTATCCATATACGTGGAGAAACCCTTTGAAGAATCTATTCTCCGTTCCTTCCGACCCCACCCGCCCACCCTCTGTATTACTCCTTTATGTCACTCACTCACGAGCGGCTTTCGATCCCCTGTGTCTTGCTCTGGTTTCATTTCGGGCACCCTTTACTGGGCACGGTTCCCAAAACCCGAACCAAATAGAATTATCCCCATACTCTAGTCATTTCATTTTGGTCTCCTTACAAGTACAAAAAAAAAAATTTAAAAATTTAAGAACACAATTTTAAAAACACAACTCCAGATAAAAACGTATTCATAGTTGTTCAATATACGTGAGTCAATGTGTGTTCAACTAAAATTTAGACACGTCTGTATCCAGAGTTTTGTTTGGAAATTCTGTTCGAACAACAGCATTTGAAATTTGCTCCAAACATGAGTGCATCCTTGCTCCAAAACAGATGCATGAGGTGAGTCAAGTGACCCATGGCTAACGGTAATATTATGTCGTTGATTGAGAACATTACTAGAAATGAAAGCGTAGATATGGTACCTGTGACCCCCGCAACCACTCGAGGCAGTATTAGCTCCTAAATACTCGGTTATGAGAACTTGAATTTTTTTAGTTTTTAATCATTGAACCAACCCCATATTTGTACTCAGCTGATATTCGGCTAACTTTTAAGAGAGCCCTTATTTGACCAAGAAAATAATGGCTCAGAACGTGTTTTGATAATTAATGCCAGCCAAAGACATGCTGAGAACATTTGTTAATGCTGAAAAATGTCATTGGTGGGTATTAATTATCTAAACACGTCCTTATCCGTCATTTTCCAATGACAAAATGTTGCTCCCTCCGTCTCCATTTAATAATAAATGTTATGGTACACATCCCGTACCGTTCTAGAGATTGAAAATGAAAAACATATGACATTTTAATCCATATCAGAGAGTATATGGTTTAACTTAAAACTTTGGGAAATGCTCTTAAACAACAAGAGTTGTACTAGTATTCATTATTTTGACGAGATGAATTGTAAAATTATAAAAAAGTGGATTTATGTTAAAAAAAAATTAAAGAAGATGATATTTAGACAAATAAAATAGCCGTTTAATACTTTTTTCGTTTTTAATGAAATTTTTTTTTTTGCTTTCGGCGATAATTTTGTAATTTCTAGACTTCTCTTGTCCAGACGAATGATTAATCTAAAAATTTACAATGGAAAACTAACCAAAAAGTTACGAAAAATAAAAAATACCGAAATAAAACATCAGCTTATGAATTTACAATAAAGCACCATAATATTAAAATGACATCGTCACCGTCAAAGCGCACACAGATGTGGGAAAAATGAGTGTAGTACATTTTTTGGTGAAATCCATACTATTTCAATCAATAAAAATGAAAATAACTCAAGAGAGTGAACAAAACTCAACTAGACAAAATTGCCACCGGCCCCATGGGATCCCGCGTCCTTGCAGTGAGAGCCAATTGCAGCCCCTCAAAACGACGTCATTTTGAGAGCGTTTTGGGGCCAATTTGAGAATCCCAAGGTAAACAACACGTGAGCCCCTTTGGCTCTGACCCAGCCCCACTCCATTCTCTTTAAAAAAAAAAAAAAGTGTTCCAAATTTCAATCCGTCTGAATGGGTGGGAAGATTTTATTTTTTTATCATTTAATTCTAAAGGCTCATAATTAAATTTTGACTCTAGAACTTTCGTTGATTAGCCCTAAGAAAATCGTATAACCAAATATCTCTTAGGACTAACCAACGAGAGCCCTAAAGCCAAAAATTAATTATGATCCTTTAGAATAAAATGATCAGAGAAATATGATCTTTGTATCGGTTCAAACGGATTGAAAATTAAAACACTTAATTTTTTAACCATATTTTTTAATATATAAACTGTAGGTCAAAAAATTAAATGTTCCAATTTTCAAACGGTTTGAATTAGTGCAAAGATACTATTTTTCTTATCATTTTATCCTAAAGGATTATAATTAATTTTTGGCTTTAGGATTCTCGTTGGTTAGTTCTAAGAGACATTTAGTTTTACAATTTTTTTAGGGCTAATCAACAGAGTCATAGAATCAAAATTTTATTATGACCATTTAGAAAAAAATAATTAAAAAATTAAAATCATTATACCAATTCAAACGAATTAAAATTTGAAATATTTAAATTTTTTTGTGCTTTTGCTAACTTTCCCTCTCATTGGAGAGAGCTAGAGATAGAGAATAGGCTGGTGGGGCTGGGGCTGGGGCTGGGTCAGAGGGACTCACGTATTGTGTACCTTGCGATTCTCAAATTGGTCCCAAAACGCCTTCAGAACGACGTCGTTTTGAAGGGCTGCAATTGGCAGTGAGATTCCCTCACTGCAGGCACTGCAGGGACGCGGGATCCGGCCCCGTGTGCGTTATTTTCCTCTCCCGCCACTGCGCCCAAAATCGAAAAGTTATTTAAAGAGAAATAAAAATCCCTCCATTTTTTCCAACCAAACCCCTACGCCACCCCACCCCTAATTTTCATTTCCTTTTTTTTTTCTCAACTCTCTCTCCATATCTCTCTCTCTCTCTCTCTCTCTCTCTCTCTCTCTCTCTCTCATCCTTCCTCTGGAAGTTTTATGGTCTCCCTTCAATCACTGCCTCCTCTCCACAGTCACACATTCGCTTTTCCCTTTCCTACAGTAATAAACTACCACTATTTGTTTTCGTCTTCCTCAAGAAGACACTCCCCGATTCGTAAGTCACACCCTCTGAAAGCCGCTAGGTTTCTGTTTGGTTCAAATGTTGGGGACCAAACAAGATTCAACAGTTTTATACTACCACCCCTCCGAAACCTTCACCGGTGTTCGTTTTGTTCTCCTTGGATTCGATCCCATCAACGTCCAAAAGGTTTCCCCTTCTCCCTCATTACTATAATTATTACTGCTAATTTAATTGTTCAACTCCTCGGATTGTTTTAAGTTTACATTTTTATTGACCGGGTGTCCATTTATTTACTTACATGGTTCATGTTTCTTCTCCAAAATTTTGAAATTATCACCTACAGGTCAGATCGAAGCTTGTTAATGGCGGTGGTGTTGATGTTTGTCATTACGGCCTCCATTGCACTCATGTCATCGTCGACAAGCTTGTTTATGTAAGTAGTACCATTCTTGATTATCTGCTCGTTATTTCAATGGAATTGGGAGATGTGAATATCTTGTGGAGAATTCAAAATTGAACTCTTTTGTGGTGCAGGATGATCCTATGTGTGTTGCTGCTCGAGCAGATGGAAAGGTTTTAGTTACTGGGTTATGGGTTGATCATAGTTTTGATATCGGCATGCCTGTTGATCCCACATCTGTGAGTTTCTTTATCCAATTTACTTAATTCTGTATCCCGAGAGGATTCAGTCATGTATATGTTTGAAATCTGATAAATATGCAGTCTTTTATTCACTTTTTTGCTGTTGGTTGTTGAAGATAGAACAAACTCCAGGATACTGTTGTTGTTCTACTACTATGATCTCTCCACACACACACACACACACAAAACAGTCAAATTTGCTTTGGCAGCTCGGCTTCTTTCGTATGCTATCTAGTTGTCTTTTGTCTCAGAATTCTATCCCAACAGTATACCAGTTCATAGAATTTTTATATTTGTATGATTCTCCTTCTGTTCATCAAATATCCGATTTGAAAAATTTGCAAGTGGGCTAGGTCTCACTATTGCAACTCCTTGTCATTGTTTTTTTTTTTGGCAAGTACTGTCATTGAAACTTTGTTGGTAGCCTGGCACTAATGTGGTAAAATTTATCACCATAGTTACAACACTTGTGTGGTGACTTTGGTGGCTTCCCATTTCACCATGAACATCATATTGACAATGTTGTCGCTTTGCCGATAATCCTGTTGTCAAATATTTCACCTGTTGTAAGAACTAGTTCAGTAATCATCCCTGGCTAGAGCCCACTACTTTGGTTGGGGATGGGGGGTATTTGGCGTCGGCCATGACAAATAATGGGATTAGTTTATGAGTTTATGCTATTAGTTTATTGCTTTATCTTTTACCCAATGATGAGTCCTAGCTAAGTTAGAATAGGCTACTTAAACAATAACAATGACAATAGTACCCCTGTAATCCTCAAGCGTCGATGGTATAGGTGGAGGAGACTGGGGACAGACTTACCTTCAGCAATATATGCACAAAGTAGCTGCTTTGAGAAAGTTTTACTGTGGAAATAATGGCCCCTCTACTAGTATGGGCGACTAGCCGCAGTAGATAATTTTCACCTACACAAAAACGGTGGTTTCCTTGCCGAGAGGGGGATTACCGTGCCTCAGTTATTCTCGAGCGGTTAACAATTCTTACGGCTACCCAACAGTGTATGGCCTGGAGGTCTAGCCGAAGTTACTTTTAGTTGCCCACTTTGTTCGTTATATTTCAGAAGTTAATTCTCGTAGGATGTGCGCTGGGATACCAGCATAACATTGAGTTTAGATATGGATGATTTGTACGTAATACTGTTTCTAATGTCTTACTTTGTGCCAGAGCTAGTTCATGGATGTAGTCATCCATGGATACAAGCCAATGCTCTGGCCCCTATTTGATATTTTTCTACAGCTGATATACGAAAAGTCTTTTACTGTGCTAGTGCATGATATTAAGCCCCAATGAATCAATGATTGTGGTCATCTAACTTATACAATAACCAAATTTCTTTGTTTTGTTTTGTTTTTTCCTTTTTAACATATACAATGTCTACAATCTCATTGGAATGGTTATCTGTCATCTCACAGGTTATGTATAGACCTTCAACAGATTTGGATGGAATTCCGGGTGCTAAGTCTCTCGTAGTTTGCCTGACTGGCTACCAAAGGCAAGATCGAGACGATATTATGGTTGGTATTAGCCTTTACAAGCATGTTCCTTTCTGTTTATCCAACTTATCTGCAGTTCATCATATCTGGTTTTATCCTTACTAAGGTCCATTTACCATAAACTAGTTATAGTTCCTTCACATGAACATGTTGTCTTTCCAATTGTACTTCCTTTCAGACAATGGTTGGGCTAATGGGGGCAACTTTTTCAAAGCCACTGGTGGCCAACAAAGTTACCCATCTCATATGCTACAAATATGAAGGTGCGTTGTTCTCTTGGTTTTAAACATTTACCTTCAGTATCATATTCATGGCAAATCACGATGCATGACATTTCATGCTGGTAAATAATCTTGTTAAGTTGCTTCGTTTATGTCTAAGTTTTTCTATTTTCTCCTGTATAAACTTTGGGGTATTTCATGTTATTAATGGTTCTGTTGACATTTACTGTCTAACTCTAGAACTGTACAAGTTTGTGACAAAACCCTTCCAATTGTTTTATCACTCGGTAGTTGGTATTTTGTCCATATGTGGATAATGTTCTTATTTTGCTAGGTGAGAAGTATGAGCTTGCCAAAAAAATGAAAAAGATAAAGCTTGTTAATCATCGATGGTTGGAAGACTGGTATGTCAAATGCTTTGTTCTTGCACTTGGTAATTTATGTTGGGATATTTGACTGCTACAGTATCATATAGTTGGGTATTTCTTACTCTTATTTAAATTAGGATCTGTATTTAATTTCTATTGCAGTTTAAGGGCCTGGGAAATACTTCCAGAAGCTGACTATGATAAAAGGTGTGACTCGAATTTAGACTGTCTTTCTTTTATGGTCTTTGGATTGTGCATTTAAATCTATATATGGACAAGTTGGCATAGCAGTGCAAGTTGATTTGCATGTTGATCTTTGTTTAAAAGGGTCAATAAATATATATTTAGTGTTGGCTTGCATAACGTCCCCTGAGTTCCTTGATTTTTAGGTGTAGTGGGGCCACTATTTTAGTGGTAAAACTTTCTAGGTGCAATCACTTTGTGCACATATTGCCAAAGGTTAGGGCTTTTCAAGTCCCCCCCCCTACCCATACCCCCATTGATTTGGGCATTACATGGTCATTGTTATTGTTGTTGTAAGAAATATATATTTATTGGTGAGTCCCGATAGACTCACAGATTTCAGCCTTTAGCACAAAGAGAGTGAGAGAAGGACAGGGGAAAAAGGGGTGGGTGTGTGGGTGTGTTGGGGGGGGGGGGGGGGATTGTTAAAGCTTAATGGAAATGTGAATACAGCTATGTCAGTATCACATCTTCCATTATTTACTTGTGCATTTTACTGATGTCAATGCTTTTCTGGATATTGGATGGGAAGCGACACTGTTACTTTTCACGTCTTTATCTTTTACAAAGCTTTGCAATCTTATAGTCAGTATTTTCCTTCCCTCCCTTCCCTTCAGTGGTTGTGAATTGGAGATGTTGGAGGCCGAAGCTAAAGATTCTGATGAAGAAGCACATGAGATTCCTATGAAGCAATTTGGGGAAAGTAAAATCAATGTTAGTCCTCATAACTTACATATTGGGACATTAAGGGCCCATCCATCACCCCAATCAAAGGAGGAAGTCTCGAGGAACCTGCTAGCAACAAGTGCATCTAAAGATTCATCAAAAACTGCCAATAATATCAATGCCGTATTTGCCACTGCAGAAGAGACCCTACCTGTTAAAGCTTCGAACTCGCAACACAGCCATAAAAAGCATCCCGAGGTGCCTTGTTTTCAGGACACCAGAACTCTTGGAGATGTTAGCTGTGGGGAGCCATCTGAGCAGCCATTTAACTCACACGAACGGACACCAACTTCTGCCAAGGCTGGAACTGAATTGACTTCTACTTCCGGAAGTGTTAAGATGTCCCCTTATTCTGATGCAGCAAAGTCAACTGTTAATTACTCGAGCAAGACCCCCAGGAGAAACACACTTTCAGTGTTATCGGCGGAAATTGCTAAAAATTTAAGTAATACTTCTGGGGTGGATATAGATAAGTCAAATGTCAGTGTTGGTTTTGGTTTCAGTATCTCTTCATCCAAAGCAGAACAGGCTGAGGGTAAAACTGACTCTGGATTTATTCCTTCCAAGAAAACTGTGTTACGTGATGAAGGTGGCAAAAGTGATATGCTGCCTGAAAAGAGGAAGATGGATGTTTCTTATGGTAGCTCAAAATCACGAAAGATGAGCGGAAGTCCTTTAGTGAATGATAAGACTGAAGGTTCAGAGCCAGCAGTCCTGGTAAATGGTGCATTAGATGAGAATGCTTCTCTGGGTCCCGGACATAAATCTCCGCCTGACCTTGGAAAGACAAATTTGTCAAGCTTTGACAGAAAGATGAGCGGAAGTCCTTTAGTGAATGATATGACTGAAGGTTCAGAACCAGCAGTCCTGGTAAATGGTGCATTAGATGAGAATGGTTCTCTGGGTCCCAGACATGAATCTCCGCCTGACCTTGGAAAGACAAATTTGTCAAGCTTTGACAGAAAATCATTGTCGAAGCCTGTTGTGAACGCTGTCACCTGGGAGAGTAGGCATGAGGACAACTTGGAGGCACTTCAAATGTCCTTCACTAGAGTAGATGACATGAGTTTTGTGAGTGAGCCTGGCATTAAAGATGTCATGAACGGGGAAGCTATCCGGGTCGTGTCTCCAAAAACTGGAAGGTTAGATGTCAAGAAATCTGTTAGTCCGAGCTTGGACAAAGGTGAAAATGCAGACTCAATTTCGAAACCATCTAGGAGGAAGATGATTGCCAAGAAGAGTTTGGGTTCCAGACCAAGATTAGGTCCTGGCAATACCAAAAATCAGAAAGGCCCCATCTGCCGAAACAAAACTGCCTTGCAATCTGACGTTGTGACTACTTTGGTTGGAGGGAAAGAGACTGCAAATACGAAGATTGATAATTCTGGGATTGTTGAAATGATTACTTCAACTGTTAATGTTGAAGAATTAAGGAAGGAACCAGAGAATAAGACAGGATCCATGGATGATGAAACTGAGGCTCCAGAGGACAAAGAGGAAAATGACTTTGAAGCGGAAGAGAAGCCTAGAGACGTGGATGGCAGTCCCACAAATAAGATGAGTAAAGTCATGAATGACAAATCGGAGGATGAGCAGCCTACGCCAATTAGAGCTAGTGCTACCACGTTGAGTTCACTTGACCTAACAAAAACATCAGATCAAGATGGGAATGGAGCTGAACTTGAAAAGGCAGTTCACGGCAGGAATCAAAAGCCCGACAAATCAACCATTAAAGAGGATGGTGAGAAAGAAAAATCTGCTGAATGGAGAAAACGTCCATTGAGTAAAACTTGGAGAAAGTCTGTTCCATCTGATGAGGAGAGGAGAAAATCAGATGAAGGTGTGAGTGGAGAGGAGTCCAGAAGTAAAAAGAATACTAAGAAGATTGGAAAGGACAAAGATAAAAGCATTCCATCTCCTATTGGTAAAACCAAGAAAGCAGTACCTTTAAGTAAGCCAGTGAACTCCATGGACATAGAGAAGGAAAATCGGCCTGTTGGTGTTGGAGATCAAAATGTCTGTCATAGTGAGCAACAGCCCATGAAGATCGATCCGAACACTGTTGTCACTAATCGGGATTCAACAACAGTGAAAAGGATTCTAAAAGTGAAAGTTGAACCTGTGTGGTTCATACTAAGCGGGCATAGGCTACAAAGAAAGGAATTTCAGCAGGTTATTAGGCGTTTGAAAGGAAGGGTCTGCAGAGATTCACATCAGTGGTCGTATCAGGCTACACACTTCATTGTTCCAGATCCGATACGTAGGACAGAAAAGTTTTTTGCTGCTGCAGCATCAGGAAGGTATGGCTGTACTGCAATAATTTTTTTTTTTTTTTTGGGACTTTTGCAGATTGATAATCAACTTCTAGTTTCATTACAAAAGAAAGGACTTCATTCAAATAGCAGCTTGCTTTCTCTGATGTGGAGTATGGAGTCGCATTTTTATGTTTGCCTAACATTGATTCCACCTCAAATGCAGGTGGATTCTGAATACTGATTACTTAACTGCCAGCAATCAAGCGGGAAGATTGTTAGCAGAAGAGCCTTATGAGTGGCACAAAACTGCTCTGAGTGAAGATGGTGCAATCAACTTGGAGGCTCCAAGGAAGTGGCGACTTTTGAGGGAGAGAACTGGCCATGGTGCCTTCTACGGAATGCGCGTTGTCATATATGGAGAATGCATTGCCCCACCTTTGGTATATTATATAAGCTACCATTCTCACTGATTTACGTTTATTGTCCATTCAAATCCTTGATCCAAATACAGATAAAATCTCTTCATACTGGCGTCATTTTAATTTCCTTGTGTTGCTTCATTTTTGTTCTTCTCTACCTTTCTCCTTGTACTCATGTTGCTTCAATATATGCTCTTTGATTCTTACCTTCTCTTGTTTGTTTTCCATCAGGACACCCTGAAGCGTGTGATCAGAGCTGGGGGTGGGACCATATTAGCCACCTCTCCCCCTTACACCCGCTACCTCGAAGCTGGAGTTGACTTTGCCATTGTTAGCCCCGGAATGCCACGTGTTGATATGTGGGTACAAGAGTTCTTAAGACATGAGATACCCTGTGTTTTAGCCGATTATTTGGTGGAGTTTGTTTGTAAGCCTGGTTATTCCCTTGAGAAACATGTTCAATACAATAGTCACGCTTGGGCAGAAAGGTCATTTGCCAACTTGCTGCGTCGGTTAGAAGAGGTGGTTGTTGTTGAGGAGCAGGGAATTATTTATGATCTACCGTGCCAAATTTGTGGGTCTCGTGATAGAGGAGAGGTTATGTTGATTTGTGGGGACGAAAGTGGTTCTACTGGTTGTGGTGTTGGCACTCATATTGATTGCTGCAATCCTCCACTTGAACATGTACCAGATGAAGACTGGTTTTGCACTAAGTGTAGTGAGAGCAGAAACAATGCGAGCCATCCTAATAGCACCAAGAAAAGAACCTCTGTATCAAAGGGCAAATGAAATAACTTTTGTTTCCTTGTACGTACCAATTTCTTTGCTTTGATATTAATTTTCTAGTCAGTAAACTTTATTTTGCTAGTGTTTCTTGTCAATGTGGAATTTGTAGCTGCCTTCTAAGGATCGGAACTATTGCAAATAAGCTTCTGCTGCCTTAGAACAGTCGAAATAGCATATGATATTTATGTCCCAGACTCACCCATATGATTGGTTTTCTGTTTTACTTGCAATTCAAACAGGTCTTGAGACCGTTGGTTCACGTGTGGAGCTCTAAAAGAAACCAAGGTCCATGCCTGATTAAATTTGATTGAAGATGGGTCTTTGGCCATAATGAACTCTGCCGGCCATGAAAACTTGCAAGCATGCCGTCAGCATAGATTGAGCTTTCGGTTTCGGTTTCTTTTGTTACAAGAAATTCCGAAAGCAAGATAGATAGACGCAGCAATAATACATCATACATGGGATAAAGATCCAAAAACCCCTTGTTACTCTAAAATGGCCTATAGCACATTACAGAAGTTGGGGATCTGAACAATTTTGTCTTTCCTTTGATTCAGTTGGTGAACATGGTCCAGGCACTGGATGGTTAAAGCCCATCTACTGTTTATGGCCCAACAAAAAAAAAGAGGAACTTTTTCAAGAGGGCAGGAGTTGAAGAGCCTTGGGCCCCCATATTTACGGCCCGGCTTCCACCAAATGGAGTTTGAATGAATATCATATCATATGCTAGGACTTGTAAACAGTAAAGTAGTAGGAGTACAAGGAATATTAAAATTTAAAATGTCTAAAACTGTACGATCCAAACATGATTATGGGAAAGTGAAAGTGAATTAATTAATGTTGACACGGATCTCAAACCACATTCAGACAACGAGTTTAATTTTGGTAAAAAAAAATAAAAACAATATAGTAAGATTTAGAATAATCGCTCGCCGGTGGTCTAAAGTTCAAATGGGGCTAGCTGAGCATGAGCTGATTGATCACCAACTCTTACTCGTTTTCTTTTTCTTTATCCACCGCATCCGCAGAATGTGAACGGGGGGTGTTTCAGTCAAATAAATCTGGTGTTCGATCTGTTCTGCTACTACTATCGGACAGGACAGGACAGGACAACCTTCCTTTCTTCCTTCCTTCCCTAGTTTTGTACTACTGTTAGTAAAAGTCTCAGAGCAAGTTTATTAATGGATTGGTATAATACCTTGTGAACAGTTCACAATTCTATTTTAGCTATCAATTTTTTTTTACAACTATATCAAGACTATCTATTTTACCTAACATTAATTAAAATATACTATATTTTTTCACTCTTTTCCTATTATTTTTTTTCCCCCAAGGAGGGAGGAGAGAGAGAAAGAAACAATAAAAAAAGAAAAGAGTGTGAATAGTACTTAGGTAAAAGTGGTTAAGCCCTATTCATAAATGTATTTTACCTACCATTTTACTTAATCTAGTGCAGGGCTAGTTTTTGAATTTCTCCTCTCCAAAATAACTAAAAAGGTATTTTACCAATATTAGTGTACATGCTCCCAGACTAGTCTTGTACTACTCCATTAATCTATCTCTATGTATCTATTCTATCTATTATCTATTTTATTGTGTATACTCCTGCCATGCAATGTATCTGTACAGTGCAACGACAGAAAACACAGAGGGAGAAAAATAGGAGAGAGAGGCACATCACATGATTCCCTCACATGGTTCCCCTGACATCATCATCATATATATATGGCCACGACCAGGTTTCATTCCAGAATACCTTTTTAAAAAATAAATATTTATTTTATATTTTTAAACTCAAAAATAATATAAATGAAAAATAATTTTTAATTTTTTTGTACCGTATAAAAGATCTCGATGAGATCTATCAAATAAGATCCATATTGATAGAAAAATTATTTGCGTAAACACATTACTTTTGAGCTTGAAATTGCCTTCTTAAAATGAAATGACGCCCCATTTTCAAAAATCCGCATAATGGAAGGGTGTTAGGGAGTATTTGGGAAGCAGCCATTTGCATTTCCATTTTTGGATTTTGAATGTCTGGTTCTCCCATTTTCAAACCACATTTCCCAAAATCCATTCACCAATTTTGGTTAAAGAAGCATAATCCAAGAATGAGGTCAAGAGAAGCTTTTCACAGTTTTTCATTTTCCACTTCTACGTTAAATGACCAAAATAACCTTAACCATTCCTACAATTGTTGTAACAAAATGATAAAGACAAAGGGCAATATGGTAAAAATCAAACCCATAATTCATTTTTAACATTCATCTACCAAACACTACTACAGTTTCAAAATATATTATGCACATATCTCCGAAACACTCCTACCATATCAAAATACATTTTCATAATCCAAAAAACTAAAAAATTGAAAATAAAAAACTAAAAAATAAGTTTCCAAACACCCCTTGTGTACTACGACAAGGCAGAAATGTATGGAGGCTTGTAGCTCAAAAAGAGGAGATCAGGTCAGGACCGTCAGGTTACAGGACTAAAAAAGGAAGAAAGAAAGAAAGAAAAGATGTTTGGGCCGTGAGAATAGATAAAGAAACCGTGCAAAAGAAGTCCTTTTCTTTAGCCACAAGATAATAATTTATGCTTTCCTTTCTTCAACACAACATCTATCTGATACTACTCCACTATAGAAATATACTAGTATATACTATCTCTGATGGTCAGAAAATTAAATACTAGTTTTACAAATTTGAGAGTTTTACTAAAAGATAAGATGTCTAAAACTCACTTTTGTGATTAAAAAATTCTGAGTATGAGATGTGAAGCCATGTTTTTTCCACTTTAATTCCCTGGAGTTTGCTTGTATTTTGCTCTTTGTTTTAGTATAGGAGTAGTTAGGTGGTGTTTCGGTTTCTAAGAAAAGAAACTTTTAGAAAAAGAATGTAATTTTAAACTCAAAAATCATGCATTTACACAAATAATTTTCTATCAATATGTATCTTGTTTGATAGATCTCATTAAGATCTTTTATACGGTGCAAAAAAAATTTAAAAATTATTTTTTATATTCATTATATTTGAGTTTGAAATTTGAAAAAAAAGTACTTTTTCAAAAAGAAGGGAAAGTGGAACACCCCCTAATACTTCTTCTGTCCCAATTTGTTTGTCCAATTGTCGAAGTACGTGTCTTTCAAAAATATACTTATATCTTACATTTTATAATTTTTTTTATGATTTTGAAGATTTTGTATAATAAAAATAACTGAGATCTATCAAATAAGATCCATATTGCATATTAAAAATATTACGAATTGAAAATTATAGCCAATTCTTTGAGAGGTCAAACGCTCTTAAAAAATCAAAAATGGGACAAACAAACCGGGACGGAGGGGGTATATTAATAATCATAACAACACCCGCGCGCCCATTGACAATCAAATTATATACTACTTAATAATAAGCTAGGAGTAACGCATTCCTTGCACCTACGACCTACTATGATATTTATGTAGCCACCACTCCCCTTTTGAAACCTAGCTAGCTACATCTTGCACTGCAAATTCCAGCAGCTAATTCATGCCATTAAACTTTCTCAAGCAACAATGTGCGCGTAATCGCGAGTGTTTCGTTAATGATACAGTTCCCGATCCAAAATTTCGATCGGGATCCGGACGCCCCGCCGGGCACATTCCGGCCATCGGATGGCCGATCCGAGCCGTCCAAAGTTTCTAAAAAAAAAACTGAGGGGGCCTACACGAGAATCAACGGCATCCGATGTGTGTAGGTGCTCGATCCAAACACTCCATGTTTTTGTATATACTCCAAAAACATGGAGTATGTGTATACAAAAACATGGAGTGTTTGGATCGAGCACCTACACACATCGGATGCCGTTGATTCTTGCACTAGCCCACTCGGGTTTTTTTTTTAAGAATTTTTGGACAGCTCGGATCGGCCGTCAGTTGGCCGGAATGTGCCTTGTGGGACATCGGGATCCCGATCGGGAACCCTTTTGGTCAGGAACTGTAGCACCACTCCTTTAATACTCCTTCCTTCGTCCCTATTTAATTATCCACTAAGATTTTGCGTGCATTTTCAACAGTTTAAATCTCTCAACGTATATTATGTTTTGTATTTTTGAAATCACTGTCTTATAAAAAAATTGAGGTCTATACGAAACAAGATTAATATTACATATTTTTAATTAGCAATATATGTCAAGAGATGTAAGCCATTGAAAATGCACGCAAAACTGTAATAGACGATTAAATAGGGACGGAGGGAGTAATTCACAAATCATTTGAAAAATGTTAACCATCACCATTAGGGGATGAATAATAAGCAAAAGATATATGAATTTCTACACATGCACAGTGTATAAAGATATACGTAAAATTATAGTATAAAAAATATTAGTGAAATGTGCATTAATTAGAGGTTCTACTTGTTTTGTATTTATATGCTTAGTATTGATGATATAGCTATCCATATATATATAGCTCTGACATCCAAATAATTTGTTGCTTAAATCGAGTAATTCTACCTCCACATCCAAAACACACACCCACACACACGTGTGTGTGTGTGTGTGTGTGTGTGTGTGGGGGGGGGGGGGGGGGGGGGGGGCGTGTTTTGGATGTGTTCCTAGAATAATTATAAAACAACAAAGCTAGCTACATCATAAAAACGCTAGCTGTTGAGGGCCATGATCCCTTCTTTTAGCTGAGAGAGATTTGGGCGGAGAATTAGTAAAACCCGGGCGAGAGTCTCGGCCAAGTGAAGGGAAGCTTGAATTGTCTTGCAATGAAAGCAAGCAAGCTTCAAGATTGAATTAAGGTAGTAGAGTAAAGATATCTTTCTTATTAAGTTGTTGCATGTGGCCGGATCGAAGCCAACTACGTACGAAAAGGTAAGGTGGGAAGAGAATATATATACTACTAGTTTGATTGATTGATTGTTGATGAAAGAAAGATTCAAGGAATGGGCTTTGAGTAATTTGTAGTGTATGTATATACATATATGCCTAAATTACACACACTTGGCCGCACAATCCTTCTGATTTGCGATTCCCATATATGCAATGTAGTATAATAAATATATAATAAGATGTGGGGGGTATTTTGTTTAGTATTTAATAAAACCACGAAACGTTAAGCCGAAAAAGAAAGTTAATTTGTGGTTAAAGTTGAGTGAAGCTTTGATTAGAACAGATTTTTTATTTTTTATTCCAGAGGAATCATCAATGCCGACAAATGAAATGATGATATTAGACTTGTCATGATTGATTACCTTTGGGTGAGGACGGACGGACGTACGCATGCTCTAAATACGAATCCGAAGGAAGGACTTACGTTGGTTCCAGAATTCTTCATAAAAAATAAACAGTTTATTTTATATTTTTAAATTTAAATATAATATAAATAAAAAATAATTTATTTATTTTTTTGACCGTATAAAAAATGTTGATAGGATCTATCAAATAATATCCATATTGGTAGAAAAATTATTTGCGTAAACACATTATTTTTGAGTTTGAAATTGCCTTTTTAAAAAATAAGTACTTATTTTGAGTTGCAGAACGGAGCCTTAAGGGCTGTTTGGATGCAGAATAAGGATTGGACTCTAGGAGTATTATTTATGGAGGGTAATATAAGATAGTAAAAGATATTATTTATGAGAGGTGAGATAAGATAGTAGTAGGGGACTTAGGCCTCGTTTGATAGCAGCGTTAGATGAATGTGATTCGTAAGGAGATGGAATTAGGAATTTAGGATTGAGATTGATAATGAGAAGAGATAGTTAATGAGAAATGATTGATAATGAGTATGTTTGTTTGAGATGAGATTGGATGATGAGATTGGATTGATAGAATAAATTGATAATGAAAATGGATTGGTAATGAGAAGGAATTGGGATTGGATTATGAATATCAAGTCTTAAGGGGTATTGCTAATACCCCCTAAGGGCTGGCTTGTTCATCCCATGGGATTATCAATTCGAACCAATTTTGAAAACCAAACAAAGTATTACTAATAATCTTACCTTAGCAATCCAATCCCAACCTCCAAGATGTTTATCAAACGGGGCCTTAAAAATGAGAGGATAAAATAATATTTGGTTTGGATGAGAAATAAAATGAGAGATAATGTTGTTTTGTAATAGAAATGAATGATGAGTGGGTATTATTTAAGCCTTATCCAAGGATACTAATTAATAAAACTTGAAAATCCACCCATAAAATATGACCCCTGCGTCCCCACACGCTTGGATAAACTAATCCCCCGCATCCTTTATACCCCTTCTCCAAATGCTTCCCAAACCAAGAATAAGAGTGACCCCACCTCCTTATTCCCACATAACTAATCCCTCTCCCTTATACCACATCCAAACGGCTCCGGTTATGGTGCTCCTAAGTGGTTTTGGGTGCACTATACTCCCATTGAATATGGATCATTGGATTGAAAATAGATAAATTACCGCAATTGGATAAAAACCAAAAGTAGGGTGGTTTTATTAAAAACGAGATGGTTTTGTAAACTTTTGATCAAAAAATGAAGGATTATTTATCACAGAAACAGGCAACATTTACCATTGATTAAGGCAGTATTTACCATCGTCTAATGCAAAACTTACCACACGAATAGGCAATACTTACCACAACCGATTGGTCAGGTAATAAGTTACCATTAATTTAAAAAAAATACCTTATTTTATGGCGGAAAAATTTGGAGATTTTGAGGATATATATATTCACACCACTTTAAGCTATATACACTATATATTTTTTCTTTTTGCTAAGAATTTGGTAGTGAAAAACCTAAAAAATGGTGTTCAATAATAAATCTAGTTTAAAATTTTAATTTGTTATGAAGATATAATATAATTAGAAGAATTATCTAAAAACAAAAAATTTGACAAATATTTTCCATAATTTTAAATAACATTACTTTATTTATTTATTTTTAAATAACCATTTATTGTAGATATATTTAAGTAATTTACTTTTAAATATTATGGAAAAACTATATTATAGATATATTTACTTTTAAGTAATTTACTTTTAAATAAACATTTATTATATATATATATTTATTTATTTATTTTTAATAGTACCTACCACATTAAGTTTTATTTGAATTTACTTGTATTACTTTTATGATAAATTAAATAAAATCATTTATATTAATGAAATTACTTTTAAAAAAGTATCAAATAAATGAGATATTTCAATTTACTGGTTCATTAGTGGTTACTCCTACATTAGCCACGTGATTAATGTTAACCACAAAGACTGTTACTCCTTCATTTGCCAAGTGATCAATGTAAACCATTTTTGAAATTTGCTAATTGTATAATTTGAAAGATTGAAATAGATGAGTCTATGGTTAATCAATTAAACACATTAATCAACCTACTTTAGCCAATTGTATTAATCTTCACAAATTACTATCAATCAATATCATTGTTAACTACCACATCTGCCAAATATGATTTTAATCGATTCAAATCGTTTGATCAATTTGTTTAACATATAATCAGATCAATCAATTACAAATGAATTAATTTTCGTTAATTGATCGCTGCCAAGTATATTAGTATCAACACTATTAGTTGTTAGATTTTCAAATTAGATCATATTGATCACTGTAAACTATATTAATGAAATTGGATAGCCTAATTTCATTAAATACTACCATAATTGAATTAAGCATTCTACAAAATTATTCAATAGCTATTAAGCAAAAATATACTAACATAAATATGCTTACCACAAATACTATTACCTATGGTATGACAAGCAAAACTATATTACCTACAGAGAATACCTACCATTTACATAACCATACTTACCACAAATACAAGGTTTTTTACTAAATTATAGATATACTTATCACAAATACGGAGAACTTATTCTCCAGATACTTCCTAATACGGTTTTCATCCGTAACAAAAATACCATAAAAAGTTGTATGTATGGCCATAAGAAATGGTAAGTACAAGCATAAAAAAATTAAAAACCGTATGGAGCTTCTTCTTAAATCGTAAAAATCGTATAGAAGCTTCATTAGGTTCTTGTGAAACACTTATGAAAAATTCTAAAATTAGCCTAATGGGTTGACGATAGTAGATGTGTAAATGTGTATTAAAAGATGTAAAAAGTGCACAGAAATACGTATTTTTCTTTTCTTTTAGTGTGTTTATCGTCAGCCCAGTGGGTTGACAATAGCAAGACCGAACACTTATTTGAGATTCTTCAACTTATAATCTTTCGGTAAGGTTGTACGAGGTAATAATTACAACTAAATTCAGTTTGTTATTCGAAGAATTTACTTGGTGAGCTTCTTTAACTTGTTATGAAGTTTCTTCTTAAATCTTTATTTTTTTTGGACAAGATGAGAGATGAATGAGAGCTAGAGGAGTTAGAGTGGATAAGTTTGTAGGGTTTCAAGGTAGATATGAAAAACTTAATACCATTAATGTCATAATTGGTGGTAGATAAATAAGGCAATTGGCAAAACATGACCAGTTTGAGTGGTAAAACTGGTTTAAGCATACAGTCGTTTTACCCTTATTTTATGATAAGTGTTGTCAACCACGTGGTAAGTGTTATCAACTAATTTTAGTCCATCATAAAAAGTTAGTTTTTGTTGTCTCTCTAGCCTTATACTTTAGTAAGTAAGCCGTATTCTATAGTAAGTATGATATTAATGACGGGTAAGTATACATTTATGTATCATCATTAATGTCCTAGTACCTATCACATTAAATTATATTTGGATCTTCTTGTATTACTTTTATGTAAATTAAATAAAAGCATTTATATTAATAAAATTACTTTCAAAAAAGGATAAGTTAAATGAGATATTTCAATTTATTGGTTCATCAGTAGTTACTCCTACATTGGCCAAATAATCAATGTTAATCACAAAGACTGTTATTCCTTCATTTGTCAAGTGATCAATGTTAACCATATTTGAAATTTGCTAATTGTATAATTTGAAGGATTGAAATAGATAAGTTCATGGTTAGACAATCAAACAAATTAGTCAGCATACATTAGCCAATTGTATTAATTTTCACTAATCACTATCAATCAATACAATTGTTAATTATCACACATGCCAAATATGATCTTAATCAATTCAAATCGTCTGATCAATTAGCTGTCAAGTATATTAGTATCAACACGTACTATTAGTTGTTAGATTTGTAAATTATATCATATTGATCACTATAAATTATATTAATGAAATTGAATAGCCTAATTTCATTAAATACTACCATAAATTCAATTGAGAATCCTACAAAACTATTCAATAGCTATTAAGCAAAAATATATTTATTGTTCAATTTTGTTGTAACAATCAACTTATAGCGTTATTTTATAATATATATTAACTAAATTTGTAACCTATCAAAATATTAAATGAATATCTTATTTTTTTCCATAATATTTAAAATTAAGTTACTTAAATATATCTATAATAAATTGTTATTTTAAAAAAAATTAAATACATTTTTAATGTTATTTGGATATCGTATTGTGGAAAATATTTGTCAAATTTTTTATTTTTAGATAATTCTTCTAATTATATTTTCATAATAAATTAAAATTTTAAACTAGATTTATAAACAAACACCATTTTTTAGGGTTTTCACTACCAAATTCTTAGCAAAAAGGCAAAATATGTGGTGTATATAGTTTAAAATGGTGTGAATATATAAATTTTCCCAAAATCTCCAAATTTTTCGGCCAGAAAATAGGGTATTTTTTTTTTTACTTAATGGTAACTTGTTACCTAATCAATCGGTTGTAGTAAGTATTGCCTGTTTGTGTGGTAAGTTTTATCTTATACGATGGTAAGCGTTGCCTTAGTCAATGATAAGCGTTGCCTGTTTCTGTGATAAGTAATTTTTCATTTTTTTTGGTCAAAATCACATCGTTTTTAACAAAATCACCCTACTTTTAGTTTTTGGTTTTGATTCAATGGCTGTGATTTATCTATTTTCAATCCAAACTCCAAAGGCTGTAATTCATTAGGAGTGTGATGCTCGCATACCACTTGGGAGCACCAGAAAAGATTTGCATCCAAACGGGACCTTAAGGACTATGAAATCTCACATCGAAATGGTCTTTCTTTCACTGTAAAGATGCATTTCCTCTGGCAGCACGAGAGCAGGAATAGGATGCCCTGAAAAAGCAAGTGTAAGAACATACAAAGTTGAAAGTGTGAAAAACAGAGCACCCAACCCAACCCGGCCCAGTCCAAAGGCTTTAAGGCAGGTACGGATCGAGATGATTACACTGAGGAGGCACAGTGTATTTGTACTTATGAATCATGGCGCAATGAAAAAGTTGTGCATGGTCCCTATCTCTCTCTCTCTCTTCTCTCCAAACAAAGTGGCCATGCTTCCTTCCTGTGATCCTTCCCCCCCTCGCTCGTTGGTATTCCTACGGACAAATCCTTTGTCTAGTTTTGAGTGCTGATGACCCAATCCTGAGAGATAGTCCATTCATAAACTTTACTTTTCCTGAATTAAAGATTCTTTTCAACCGGCCCAATCACGTGACAGAAACCAACCCTTCACGATTTCGTTTAAATGGTTGGATTAAAAATTACTGTAAGATGACGTTGTGGACTCAAGTTTCAACCACCAAATTTGCCTCTTTGGATCCTCCTACTTCTGGCCAGACGAGACTGACAACTGTTGTAATGCTAAAAATATCTATGGAACGAGACAAATAAATTACCATTAGGAAAATGGAACGAAGCTGGTAAAAAACAAGAAATTGAAGTGAAGAAGAGCAAAAGGCTTCTTAATAATTAGGTGTTGTGGAATATCAGGGGTGTTTTGGCAGGGTGCGATGGATAAGCCTGAGGTAGGAACAGTAATGGCTATGTCATTTACTCTTGCATGTGACAGGAGCCAAAAAGGCCACCTTCTCTTTCTGCACACATGATGTACCCACCCCCCACCTTCTGAATTTAATGAATTTGAATTCACCCCTGCTCCCATTCTCAACACAGCAATTACCCAACAACAAAAATGGCACCCAAATATTTAATGTCCAAACAGAAAAAAATTTGAGCCAAAGTACTGAATTTAACTCTGTACATAGATAGATGAAGAGATAATAGCGACAAAAATTTTCCCGGCTACCATTGGAAAGTTTTCATTTTTGTACAAACGCAGAAATCAGATTCTCCCGCCGGTAACATCAGACCGTCAATGATTGTGATGCTGAAGATCAGGAGAGTGATCAATCAGCAGCTTAATGCTTCATATTTCACTGGAATTGGACGATTAAACCCAACCTGAGATAGCAAATTCCCGACTACTGCAATGTCCCTACAAAACACCCCTTGATACACTGATGCCGGTGGTGGTGTTGTGCCTTTGTTTTCCATCCGATTACAAGCCAAAACCTCTGAAGCTGCACTCAACTCTGCTTCTAATTTGGTTTGTTCATGGGCTTGTTTGACTTGGATAGCTGCGGCCGCTTGTAAAGTGGCTGCAGCCTGCTTTCTCTGCTTCTCGACCGCTTCTTCGTCCATGATAGTTGACATAACACTCGTGTAACCCTTCTGAATCAACCTATACAGCAACAATGCTGACATTTTCGCTCTATCCCTAGTCGAATCCACATCACGATCATCTGCAAACTCACACCTATCAATAAAACTATTAGCTTTGTCCGGCTTGTACCGCAATGTGAGCAGCAAATGAGCCCTCTCCAATTCTGAACGCGAACAACCCCGTCGCAACCCAATCAATGCGTAGTAATCCACATTGCCTGTTTCCCCCGAAGCAACCCTCTGCTTCAATTCTTGAATTTTAACAGCTAATGTACACAGTTTTCCAGGGATTTCTCTGCATCTCACATTGTGCCTTTTCCAGGCAGGTCCGGGGAGCTTCCGGTCGCGAAGAATCGAATTGTACAACAGTTTTAAGTGTTCGAGATCGTGCAGAGAATCCGGTAAGCATCGCACTGTCTCGAAGAGTGAGGCTCTGGTGCTGAGTGCCTCAATGCAGGTCGGGTCTAAAGCTAAGGTCCGATTACAATCTGCAATGGACTCTGCAACTCTGCCTGCGGATTTGTAAGCAGATGCTCTATACATGTAGCATTCGGAGAGGAACCCCTGAGGGGCTCCTCGGCGGCTGTCAAGGATTTTGGAGAAGTGCCTGATTGCTTCGGCGTAGAGTCCAGCATCAAGGGCAGCAATCGCGGCTGTCTTGCGGCGGAGGAGGAGCTTGATGTGGGTGAGCAGTTGGGAGATGCTCTCTTGTTCTGTTTTCGGGGGTGACGGAGGTTGGTTGGACACGGGGATTGTTTCGCTCCCGGAGAGTGGGAATTCTGAGATGGAGAAGCTGTCTTCCGACCAGCAGATGCTTTCGCGGCGGAAAGCTGCGGTGGCGAGACGTTTACCGGTCTGGAGGAGGAGCATGGCGTCTTCCATCAGACCCAGGTGGCAACAAGCTTGGCCCAGAACCAAGTACCTGCATTTACAATGTCATTAAACATTTCAGCGACTCAATTACAACTCAGGTTGTCACAAAAATCCTTATCAAATCGGTGCCAGTGACAACGCAGAAAAAAAATCGCAAAACCACAGTTAGATGTGGTTTATTCAGTCACCCACAAATTTTATTGTTCATCTCGTAAAAAAGACAAAATAAGCTGAAAATTCGGAGAAATAGCAGGCAGTTGACTCGCAAACAACACAAGGAACTGTGTTTGAACTAAGCGTGAGGCTTGCTTCCAGGACCATGGAGTTTGACTAGGGTGTTATAGGTCCAATCCAATCCAATCCAATCCAACTCAATGATATGAAATAGAACATCGGGTAAAAAATAAGTAAGTCCATTCAAGTTAACATCGTAAACGTTATAATCAGTCCATTGAAATTTTCCTGAGATGGCCGGCAAGAATATACTAATAAATCATTCAACACTTGGTAAGGAAAACAAGTTAGATGATGTGATGATAGATACTACTATTGGATCGGATCAATCTATATTGTGCGCAAATGGAGTACTAATAGAGTCAACACATTTGGGTATTACAGTCTGGCATGACATTGAGGAAAAGCAACAACAACAACAAAAAAATACTCCTAATTAAGATAATAATAACAAGGGCACGGTCTAAATCACAGGAAAAGAAGACCGAAATTACCTCCATTGCCCTTCTTTGTCGACGCTTTTACAGAGACCAGCCATGACCTTTTTCTTCAAATCCGAGACAGAGAAGCACTTGAAGGAGGGATGATGCTCTCTCTCCGGCGAGTTATGGGAAGAAAGAAGCTTCACTCGCTCTTTCGATAGCTGCTGAGACGACGACGACGAGTTTTCCGAGGAGAGAGACGACGACGAATCTTCGGAGGCAATCTTGATGCTGGGAATGTAGTCCTGCAGCATATCGGCCACGTCCTTGAATCGCCGGACACAGAGCAGGGATCGAGCTTTCATCTCCAGAGCCACCTCCAGCCTGGGCGAAAGCGCAAGAGCCGCGTCTAAAAGGCTCAGAGCCGACGCGATCTCGCTCTGCTCCTGAGTCGCTATGAGGAGTCTTGCGTCTTTCACATATTTGTACACAATCTGAGCAACAATACAATACAATGTATTATTAACAAAGATATGAGATTGCATGAGGCTGTAGGAAAATTGATGATGTTATTAGGATTAGGGTTAGAAATTACCTTTCTGTTGGTAAGCCACCAGTGCTTTTTTTCTCCTCCGGCCAGAGATGGGGATGTAGCCATTGTCATTGTTCAAGGATCAAATACAATTTCTCTACCCCCCTCTCCCTCTATTGAGGATTCGTGTGTATACGTCTCACATTCCACAGAGAGAGAGAGAGAGAGAGAGAGAGAGGATGGTTTAAAACCAAAAATGAGTTTGGTGGTGAGAGAAGAGAGGACAACAAATCTGCTTAAATCAAATGCCAGCTTTGACCTGTGAGAGAAAGCTTTGATCCTTCAATATCATCGCTGGCACCGATGGGCGATGGTTCTCTCTCCTTTTTTTTTTTTTTTTCCTTCTCTCTCTAGACTCTAGAGGGCTGTGGCCTACGGACTTCTCCCCCTATAGGCAGCCTAATAAATAAATATCCCTTCCACATTTTAAAACACAGGGAAAAATAACCCCCTCAAACTATGCCTCAAAAGTACTTTATCCCCTCAAAGTTTTATTTTTGGCACTTAACCACCCCAAATTAATGAAAATAGTACTTCCGTTAGCATTTTGTTACAAAATGCATGGAAAATGGCACATGCAACTCACATGCCCTCCCATTTAAATTTGAGAGACACTTTTGCCCTTTCTCTTGACATATTCTCTCTCTCTTTCTCTCTCTCTCTCTCTCTAAATGTGACAGAGAACACCCCCAATTCCAAACCTTCTTACTTTAAAATCTAGCCAAATCAATCTCCGTTGCCTAGCTCTACCACCACCACGGCGGACCTCTTTGGCGACCTCATCGATGCCCACCCCACAACTCTCTCACTCCACCTTAACTTCGTAGCTACTGCTCTGTGCTCCCCCCTCTTTCCAACACACACACACACACATAGAAGAGAAGAAGAAGAACATGTCGATGACGAACTGGGTGATAAGATGTTTGTATGCAACAATAACAACACCACAAAATCATATCTTGATCGATATGTTTATCCACCTACAGAGGTATTATATCTGGATCCACCCCTCCCCAATCCAAATTATATCCAGCACTAGTTTTCTGCCATTTCCTTGAACGCACAGAGAGAGAGAGAGAGAGAGAGAGAGAGGGAGGAGAAGAAGAACATGTGAAGGACGAACTGGATGATAAGATTTATGTATACACGACCACAAAATCATATCTTGGTCTGACTTAATTCGATGAACCCGACAACAGATTGAGTTCTTATTGACTGCATAGGATTTGGTCTAACCGAGAATTGGTCAATCGAAAATTGACAACCTAAAATGGAAGGATTAACTAACAAACGACAATAGAAAATGAAGTTTAATATTGGAATGGAATGGAGGCTATGATTTCAATATTGGAGTATATTCAGATTTTAAGAGACACAAGAAATCGATTTTGGATCAAAGGGTGGGTTTGGATGTAGGGTGGGTTTGTTCATTTTTTTTTTTTATTCCGATTGGGTGTGTTTAATAGAGAGAAATTGTTTGATTAATTTGGACAAATGGGTTTTGATCTGTTTGGTAAGCATTTTTCAAGGCAAATTGGTAACTTACATCTTCTCTGTTATGGAAGTTAAACGGTTTTACATTTCCATTAGTTTAAGGTGGTCAAGTGCCAAAAATAAAAGTTTGACATAATAAAGTGTTCCCAAGGCATAGTTTGAGGGGGTTAACTATAATTTACCCAAAACCGAAACAAAACAAAACCGGGACGAAAAAAGCATTTGGATGACCGGGTTTAGGAGGTGAAGGCGCAAATTGGGCACCGGGTATAGCAGGTGATTGGCAGCATCACGGGTCCCCGGGTTCAACTACCGGAGCGAAAAGATAAGACGCCAGCGGATTGCCCAAAAAGTAAAGCGAAATATACTACTGTACTACTACTATCTTCATTGCTGTATTTATTACTCCTCTACTCCCCCTAATTTGTCTAAAATGCCCTTCTGGCTGTACTGGAGTACGCAATCTTTCCGTCTCAAAATAAATGTCCGATCCGAAAAATATAAACTTAAAAACAATATGAAGAAAAATTCATTCTGTTTTCAACAATTTACTAGATATATATGCATGAGTTTTTTAAATTTATTAAAAAAGTTTAAAAAAAAAGTTCTTGTAAGATTGAACATTTATTTTGAGATAGAGGTAGGTATAATTTATTTATTTTTCCTCCGCGTAACAAACCAACCTGTCCGTCTAATAATGGAACTCGAATAGGAAGTAGGAACACCATGACCATGACCATGATCATGTTCATGAATATATATACTAGTACCACCTCTTCTTCTTCTTCTCTTGATCTCCTGCCGTTTTGACCAATAACTAACTACTCTCTCTGAATCGCATTGATTGATTATTTTGCTTTCCTACTTTGAAATTGGTGTGGACCAAGCAAAGCATCCTATGCTAGTAATTACTACTAGTAGTATTAAATTAAATTAAATTAAATTAAATACACAGCTCGTTTTTTTCACAACTCACAAGCAACCTTGTTTTTAAATTCCCCGTATCTCATACTGAGGTTCTAAAGTATATAGTAGCCTATGAGCAGTCGAAAATCACAAGTTAGATTTATAATTAATAATGTGGTCAAAGAAATTAGAAATAATTAATATCTACTTTTCATTACATCCATACTGTAGTATTACGCAAAATTACGTACATGTACAAATAACTCTTTAAATTTGTACAAACTTGATCTTCATATTCATATTCTAAGTGGTAAGAAATACTATCGATCCTAAAAACTGTGTTTTTTATTTATTTATTATATATACGTAATTCGTAATTAAAATGATGTGATATCTAATGACTTTTCATTTATAGTAGAACATCCGTTGAAATTCTAATAACTTCTAATTGTTCTATGCAGGTTCACTATAATTGCATTTTATGTATAGTACATGTTATGATAATTTTATGACCAGAGAAATCAAGTCAGACACGAAAATAAAATATGAAGTAGATTCTTTAAAAGAAACCGTCATCCAATCATGTCTACCCTTACCAATTTTACGTAATGTATTGTAGTATTATGTATGTTATTTTTTGATAATTTTATGCCGATTACAGATAGAGAAGGTTGCAAATTAAGTGTGGGTTTACTGAATGGATGCTAGCTACTTTTTACATTCACTTTCTCATGGGATCAAATAGGTAGAGAGAGCAAGAATCATGTGTTTACGTAAATAATTTTCAAAAAAAGAACTTTTAGAAAAAGAAAGTAATTTCAAGTTTAAAAATCATGTGTTTTACGCAAATAATTTTTCTATCAATATGGATCTTGTTTTATAGATCTCATTGAGATCTTATAAACGATGCAAAAAAAATTAAAAAATTATTTTTTATTTTCATTATATTTGAGCTTGAAATTACCTTATTTTTCTAAAAGTTTCTTTTTTCAGAAAGTGGAACACCCCCTAATAAATGAAAGTGGCCGGGGAAGAGAAAAAGGATTTTGTATTACTAGCTTGGATTAATCGGAAAAGATAGTAGTAGTATAAAAGGGGAGAAAGGGAGTAGTGATGAATAGATGAAAAGAGGAGGGAGGATTAGGTTAATTATGTTGCTCTGGAGCATATTTATGTATGGGGGGGAGTGGGAGAAAGTGAAGAGAGGCTAGGCTCGTCTGGTCTCGTAAGCCACAAGAATCATTTGGCTTTTTCTTTTCTTTTCTTTCCTTTCCTTTCGGGGTTCGCTTTGTTTTTGATTTCACCCACACCCACGCACCCCAACACCAACACCAACACCAGCAGCATTGATTCATTCAATAAATCAATGCAGCACATCGTGACATATGAATGAATATGGATAGAGGATGGCCAGATGAGATGAGATGGGTTTCTCTCTTCGTACTTTAATACTTAATTAATACTTATTGTTGGTACAATAAAAGCCTTTCAACTTCCCCTTTTCTCCTCCTCCCAGTGAGAGTAGTCCCCACAACGGTACCCCTTTTATAAAGGGAGGGATGGAAGGCAGGCAGGAAGCACAGTTCCCTTCCTATAATCTCTCTCGTGTCCTGCATGGGGGCTCCTACTCCTACCTCTCTCTCTCTCTCTCTCCCCTCAGGCCACCAATCCACCATCACTAAAACTAAACTCCTCCTAGTGTCTCCACGTGTCATTTCTCCATCTTAATTTGGACTACTCCAAGTTTTTCCTTCTTTTCTTCTTCTTATACTTAGGGTCCGTTTCAGAACATTTAAAAAAAAAAAGTACTTATTTCACATTTTCAAACTCAAAAATAATGTAAATTGAAAAATATTTTTTTGATTTTTTTTTTGTACCGTTCAAAAGATCTCAATGAAATCTATCAAACGAGATCCATATTACTAGAAAAATTATTTACGTAAACATATTATTTTTGAGTTTGAAATTGCCTTCTTAAAAAATAAGTATTTATTTTGAGTTCAGAAATAGGGCCTTAATAGGGATTATTTTCTCTCTCTATTGTTTTACTATACATATATATGCGCGCGCCGTCACTCGAATTATTCGGATGAATCTCTCAATCAAATTAACAGGGACGGACGCAACAAGATTTTAGTCGAGCGAATATTACAACATATGAGTCAAAATCAATTAAGCCAATACAAAATACTGTACTGTACAAATTATTAGGGCTACGCATGGTCCGGATCGGATCGAATTCCTATAAATCCAATCCTAATCCATGAGTCATGGTTTTTCGAATATGAAATCCATTCATATCTCTATGTAAAAGTAAGAAGATAAAAGTTTGCTCAACGCTCTTTCACAATGTAAAATGTATTAACAATGGAATCAACATCAAAGGGCTGAGCAATGTCTTTGTCTGTATAAGTGAGCATATAGCTCACAAGGAAATCGGCTTCTGCATGTTCCATTTCGCAGTATAATCTTGGCCAATTTCATACATGAAAATGAACGATCGGTTATCACCATAGAAACCAGTTTAAGTTAACACATGCAATACAAATCAATCTAGCAATACTGTATATGATAAGTAATCGACTTCCTTGTTTGCGCTATTACTTGGAACCTCAGAAATTGCGGACAAATTCTGAAACTTTGAGTACTTTAAAACAATCAAGCTCGTAATTAATTTTGCAACTGGAATTTCAAATGTACATGCTCTTGCTCGGTGAAGTCCTTGTTATAGCACATATTTGCAAATTAAGCTTGCAAATATCATCCATGGCTCAATATTGAAATATCTAAAGCAAAGATTTCCATTCATGAATACCGACTGAAATATTCGTTGATCTTTTTTTTGAGAAAAATGTAGTACATTTGGATATTATTTTTTTTAAAAAACACCATGGATGAGTGAGTAGTAGATTTTTGGATAGGGCGGTCATTTGTGCTCATCCGCCTCTCGGTCCGTCTTTGATCAATTCCTCGTACCTTATTTGTGTTGGGTATGCAGAACGAATGCACAACACCGATGTATGACTTAATTATGTGAAACAAAGATGAAAGTGCGATTTTGGAAGTTATTTTTTTATTGTTTTTCAAGACGGACCCCGTTCCACTAACAACTTTTTTCACTTTTTTTATTGTCCTTATTTGTATTTTTTTCTCGTTTGTTCGTTTTGTGCCAAATTTTTTTTACTTTTCGGATTTTAATTCGTCTCTAAGGAAAAAACTGCAACTTTTAGAAAAAGTTTAGTGGAACTAAGTATTAAATTAAAGCTAGGAGTTGATGTGTCAAATTAGTTGTATTTTTTACTTGATAAATGACCTAGTTAACGAATCTTACATGATATAAAACGATTTGAATCACATCACCTGACGAAGGTTGCCTACAAACTGCACAACACCCGCCCAAATCCTCCTCTATCTTAGAAGAAAGGGTCAAAGGTATAAATTAATCGACTATTTTAATTTTTTTGAATAGCTCCCTTCTAAGAAAAGAAAGAAAAGGGAAAACAAAGACAATGATTTATATCTCATGATTTATTAATCAATTTTTATTAGTAGTTGGTGACATCGAACTATCCAGCAAGAAGTGGAAGGCTTGGCTTTGACATTTTCCTTAGTTGGAAGTTCTGGAGGGGCCGCGGAAGGAAGGTTGGTCATGGCAATAAAAACGGAAGTTCATAATTAATTAAGTTCTCGTTAAAACTTTATTTTCTTCTTCTTTTTTTTAAAAGTATATATTTATACTTATGTGGATAAAGCCTTAGTGCAGCTTTAAATCTTTTCAGTATGAGGGAAGAAACGTATATACTAGCTTCTGTTCAAAACACAAAATACCCAAAAAGACTTTTTTTTTTAATAGCAAAAAATCGAAAAAAAAGATGTAGGGTGAAAACCACATGTGACTGTTCATAAACACACATCAGTGGACTGGGGCGATTCCTGTTCGGCTAAACAAGTGAACTGGCTTATTTTTTTTATTCTTATTCAAATTTTTTCGTATTTGTTAGTTTTTCGTCAATTTTTTTGAAATTATTGCATCGTCATGACAAAAGGAATCTAAAAAGTAAAAAATTACGATTGAAACCTAATTTTTTTAAATAAAGACAAAAATAAGCCAATAAGCCAAATTTTTTAAAAAAAATTGGATTTCGATCATAATTTTTTTACTTTTTAGTTTCCTCTCGTTCTGACGATGCAATAATTCTCAAAAAATTGACGAAAAACTAATAAACACAAAAAAATTAAATAAGAACAAAAAAATAAGCTAATTAATTTATTTAGCAGAAAAGAGACATTTGCCAATTATCCTGCTTCAATTTTGCACATGGATCAGAGTAAAAAGAAAAAAGAAAGAAAAGGGATATGAGTATAGTCACTCAATTAATTGTCGAGTTGACTCATAACCCAAATCGAAACAATGTTGTTGTGCTCCTGCCAATTGAAGAGTTAAATGTTGACAAATCAGGGAATATGTATATATGAAGCAGTAGTAGTAACCAGTTTAATCACTTCAATATGGAGGTAGAGGTACAGGTAGGTTTGTTCCAGCCCTATGGCTATGGTAGCTGCAACTATATTAAACAACCACCAAAGCCATCCAGGTTGGAAAAAGGGGGTCCCCTATTTGATTGATTGATAATGGCGGCCCATTATCAATTTCTTGCTAGCTTGGTTCGGACCATCAATGCAATGGGGTTTTAAGGACCCACTTATGTTTATGTGATGATAAACCCCTCTCAACAACCTCTTACACATTGATCACATTTAATTGCAGCATTAGGTGTCCTACAATCATAGTACTTGAATTTACATGTTTTTTTTTTGCTCGGCAATTTACATGTTCCTCCATCAGGCTTGTCCTTTGTTTCGATTTGATGTTTTGGGGTATACCCTTGGTGTCCATTCCAGGGTGGACGTCCTGCTAAGCCTAGCGCAGTTTTGAATGGAAAAATGGCCTAATAAGGCCAAAGGACTATCATATTATCCCTCTATCCGGATTTTTAATAGTTCATGGTTCAATCATAATCGGATAAAAAATGAGTTATATTTTTAAATTAGAAATGAATTTTATTTTTCATATGGATTTTGTTTAATAGATCTCAATTAATTTTATAAGACAATGTTTTCAAAATTACATTAAATATCACAAATTATAAGATATAATCGATTGAAAATTGATACGAATCCCAAAAAGAACTATTAAATCCGAACGGAGAAAATATATAAAGTGTCCTACAGGAGTCCTGGTTTTTTAGGACTCATTTCAAAAGAGAGGGGAAAAAAAACATTTTAATGTAGCTATCAGTAAGTAATTGAAACACATTTATTAGTGTCTTATCTAATGCTTTATACATAACGTATCATATTTCACCACACAAATAAAAGACTCATCTTATCAATTTCATAAAGAAATTGTCGGTCACTCATAAACCCTTCTTCTATTTACTATTATCATTTTTTAGGGGAAAAAACCCTACTCTGCATTCTGCAAGCACAATATATATATATATATATATAGAGAGAGAGAGAGAGAGAGAGAGAGAGAGAGAGAGAGAGAGAGAGAGAGAGAGAGAGAGAGAGAGAGAGTCTGGATCCAGTCAGGATGTCTGGATTTTGAGTTAGGTCTGGACTACAATCTTAGCCGTTGGATTGTGTTTTCAATGGTCCGGATCCACGGATAATTTATTCGCACATCCACGGATAATTTGTTCACGCGAATAAATTATCCGTGGATCCGGACCATTAAAAACGCAATCCAACGGCTTAGAGCAAAAGTCTGGTCCTAACACTAAATCAAGGCGTCATAATTTGATCCTCAGTGTGTGTATATATAATAGGCCCATTATCTACCGGTAAAGTTTCATAGGTCCAGGTCCATAATTGGAACTGCATGCCTTCTCATACTGTAAATTCTTTTTGGATATCTTCTCCCATTTGTTTGTTCTCATTCTATGCTAGGATTATTGACAAGGGAAATTTTCATTGACCTCACCTGATCAGGTTTGGACAAGAGCAGATATATCCCCTACATGTTTTGAAATATCTTCATCCTCCCCTACTTTTGCTTAAATTATCAAGATTCCTCCTCCTAGTTAAATTGGTCGCTCGTTTTCACCTTGTAAGAAGGCTTATCAGAACAATACTAGGATCCTTTGGCCAACTTCTGTACGTTACAAATTACAATGAATATCCAAGCGCCTTTACTCAAGTCCACAACAACCTTCTCCCACATTTTTTGTTCTAGTGTAAATATTTTCATTTCATTTGCTAATAAAATGCTTGGTTTTGAGTCAAAACTTTCTCAGACAAATTATTCAATATATTTTGTAAACAAGATATCACTAAACATCAATAATTCTAATTGTCTTTAGGGCAAATATAATTAATTAATTTTGGCCAGAGTGAGCCTAAATAATGGTGGATGTGATCTCTGCCCAAAATCAACAAACGTGAGTGTCATTCTGTTAATTAGTTTACTGTGAAATAATGGAAGCGGCTTTATGTATTATTTAAAAAGTAAGGGAAGGTCAGTCATAGATACTTGAGAGAAAAACAGGGGATATTCCTACTTATGTTGGAAATCTTAGGGGAGGTAATGTGAAATTTAGCCTAGCTAGCTATTTGACATTTGACAATGATGCATTCCCAAATCAAGGGCTAGGTTGATGACACGTTAGTGAAACAGCTGTATCCTTTATGTTTCTAGCTAGCCTACACTGGAGTAGTAATTAATTCAACTCCCACAAACTGGGTGAGGTGATACAATCTCTATAGTAGGAGTACAACATATCCCCGAATATGCGGTGAGCTAGCTAGCGTTGACAATATGTACTACTCTGCATTAATGATGGAGTAGCTTGGTCGATCAATAAGAAGAACTTGTCAAAAAAAGATACTCCCATTTAGGTCAATGAGAACTCATAATGACAAGCTAGCTAATCCACCCATGTCATTTTAACCTGGTAGGAGTACTATTTGATTCTTTTTTTCATAATCAAAAAGGGTGAGAGAGGGCAACAAGCAAATGCAGTAACTCTTCTTAGGCGTGATCATAGGAGCTCCCTGCCCGTTAATGAAATGTTCGATTCGAGCCATAGCTACCATCTGAGAGGACAGACCATCATCATGACACTACTTTAGTGCACAATTGGTGAATACTTCTCCCTTTTGGTCCCCAGACGAGTTTCGAATACCTGCTGGGACTTAAAATCCCGCCTGTGTTGAAGGGAGGTAATGAGCCTCACCAACTGGGCTACCGATGGAGTAAAATGTAGGGCAGGGGGGCCTCTAAAATGGCCAACAATAAAAATAACATGCATGCATCTACGGTACCCACCCTGATTAATGGCCATCCTCCGCTTACATCATGCTCTACTAATTTCATTGATCCCACATCCCACTTTATTTCAATTCATCTACTCCATATTAACCAATCATTTGGATATTGCCAAGCCTGTTAATTGCTGGAAATATACCATCGGCCGGCAAAACCATAATATTACAACGCATTGAGAAAAATTGATAAGCGATCGGAGCGCTGTACCAGTACGGTCAAACGAATTGAGCTCTGTAACATAGTCTTCGTAATTAAAACGGCTTCGTTGCCTCACCGAGAGTGTTAGAGTTTTGATTGACGTCAGTCTCCTAGGATCATAGAACCGTAACCAAAACACCATCGAGAACCGCCTCGGTGAACTGAATTAGCATCTCTCTCTCTCTCTCCCAAAGAACTAACTCGATCAGAGATTTCTGTAGGAAATCTTGAAAAATGTGTATGTAGACCATAGAAACGGGGTGGATCGATAAATAGGCAAGAGTGTGACCCCTTTGTTGTGCTTTTGAAATCAATACTAGAAACTCCCGAATTGAATTCTGCCCAATAACTCTTAGAACATGGGCTAAGTAGCCGCACCAATAATTACACTGTCCAAAAAAGCACAAATTAGGTCTTTCAATTATCTCGGGAGATCTTCCAAACGCCCTGATTTCATTCACCAATTCTGAATGTGTGTTTGGACTTTTGACATATTAATGCTTCAATTCATATATATTCGTCTCTCTTTGAAATAGAATTAATTGTGGATACGTAGTATGGAATAGATGGTACCTAGCCAGTATACTTTGTTCGATGGATACACAAAGTAGTCACCCCATAAATTTTATGGGGCATTTGACAAATCAATTGTCTGATGAGGGCATGCAAAGGGGGGAGCGTGGAATTCGGATCCCTTGTTCAACCCCCTTCCGGACAGGCCCCTATCTCACCCTTCTTGGTCGTTAATTTGGGAGATCAATGGCCGAGAGGGGGGTCGAATAGGAGATCTCGTGGCAGGTAGGAGCTGGGTGATGATGATTTGTTAACTTTGGCTTAAAACAAGGGCCTTACCTTATCTTTGCTTGGGAAAGAAACCGGCCGTCAAAGAGTAAGCCCCAAGATAGTACAGAACATACAAAAATACTCCACTACTCCAGTCCAGTCCTGTAAAAGTATATAGAGATTCGAGTTCTTAATTTAATACTGAAACCAACTATAAATTAAGTAGGAATTAACTAGGAAGCGTAAGCTAGCTACTTAAGCTACCCTTTCTTTTGAGTTTTGACCAGACCAAAGAGTTCATTTGACATCGAGAACTAATCAATTTACATGCAACAAGTGTTCTACATACAGCTAAAAGTAGATTTGGCTTATATAGATCGATAATCCAATTTTTTTTTATTGGCAAAACAAACTTTTATAAAATTCGATAATCCAGTTGGCTGTGTGTTATGATGGGACGAGTTAATTGATAGTAAAAAAAATAGGTTGGTGCAGTGCAGAGAGCGTTTGGAATCTTTATTGAGCCCATCCCACAGGCCACAGACAGCCTTTGCTTATACTCCAGTAACTACTTTAATAATTCATTCAATAATTATAGTATAACCAAGTCTTTTAATTACTAGTAGTATATTTTCCCATTTGGCAGGTGCATGGGTATTAATTACTACGCCCTCCCTCGGTTTTTTTTTAGAGTTTAGTATTTCATTTTGGATCGTCCCTTAATAAATGTCCATTTTATAGAGTTAGTAGGGTAAAAGTTTGTGCATTTTCCATTTTGCCTCTAAAAGTAGATTCCATTTTGAAAAATTAATGAGTAAAAGTGTAATGATGATGTATTTATAGAGGGTTAGTAGGAAAAGTGGAGATAAAAGTTAATGTGAAATGTGTAAGGATGATGTCTCCTTAATAAGTTATGAAGCAGAACACTTAAAAAGGGGAACAGAGGGAGTACTATCTAGTTTTTTTTCAGACAAGGGTACAACTGTTTTAGTGCCTCCTGTTTATTAGTACCTGTCTAATTAAGAGTACTCCGGTTTAATTAGGAGACGCCATTCAACCATGCATATGGAAGTACTGCATTATACTGTAGTATTATATATAGGCCCTAAACCAAAACGAGATTCGATCTGTTGAGCAAAAGCGGGAATTTCTGGTTACGGCCGGGATCGAGAGTACGTAATAAAGGCCAGGAAATCATTCTTAGATCGAGCATCTACTTTAAACTCTTTAAATTTTCAGCAAAATTGGAGTAGTAACAAAATGTAGTACTACAGTACCATCTTCTATTGTAGCTAGTCAGTCACCTTTTTGTTTACCCTCCTTCCTTCCTCCATCAAACTCACACCATTCTTGCTATTTATAAATATTGTCTCATTTTTCTTTCTTTCTTTCTTTCTTTCTTTGTTCCTCCTCACAAAAAGAGCATCCAACAAATAGTACTAAACAATTAAAAGTGCAGATCAAAAAATAATTAAACAAAAGTCAATCTCGCTGCCATACAAGACACATGACTTCACTGAAACATCTTTTCCAAAAAAAAATACTCCTACTATAAGGCAAGCTAGGAATCCAAAGCAAAGTTGAATTGAATTAATTAAAAACTCAACAAATTAATTCGACAAAACTTAATTAGTTGTACAAAATCTTCAAAACCCAGCGATATACTCCTAAATCCAACTTGCATGCTTCCGTGTGATCATATCTCAAGGGCGACGCTATAGCAGCAAGCAATTAATACTACTGCATGGGGTCAGCTGCATGCCCCTAGGAAGAAACTAGCTAATTAATGCTACTATAATTATGTTATACAATTATTTTGGCCAATGTATGAACCCCTTGAAAATTGATAATGACTCCGCCCTAGCTATTCTGGAAAATTTCAAAGTAGTACTTGGTATATTTTTTTTGTTAACACAGTATCCAGTTTTTTTTTTTTAAAAGAAAGAAGCAAGAAAGTTTCATTGCCATAAAACTGTATGTGTAAAACAAATTTAGGTTTTAGATTTATTGACATTAAGATATCTAAGAATAAATTTATTAAAGTGGGTATGACAAAAATAAGATAAGAGGTAACATTTTTGGTTTTGAATAAAAAAAAAAAAAAAGGAGTACGTTACGCTACAGAGATCAATCTCGCATTTCTGTTTACTTGTTTGAGACAAACCATATATTGCAAAAGAAAAGAAGAAGAAGAAGAATAAAAAAACACTTGACACAACATACGTCTATTTAATTTACCCGAACAAAACATTAATACGTTTACAGTCTTTAGTTACTTTCTTTATGGCATAGTAAAGTATAGTATTGGTTAATTTGCAAATTATTGGGCCGGGATAGGTTTCCCTTCCCTTCAAATGGAACGTGTTCTTCTTGGTTGCCCTTGTGGGCTTACTTGGACTTAGCCCGAGTTAGTTCTAGCGTTAGGCATCACACCATATATATGAGCCCAAGTGAAGTATCATGTCTTCTTATTTTTTCCTGTGAATCAAATACTATAATTTTCTAGCAATACTGTTGAATATATTGGTATCCTTAATTTGAATCTTTATTTGATCGAAGAACTAATATCCAGAATGAGTAGCTAGCCTTGCTTCTTTCGGCAAAAAGTCGCACAATTTCGTTTAAAGAATTTGAAGGCACTGGTACTACGTAATTTAATTTGCAGAAACATAGTTAAACATTCTGTTTGGTTGTTATTGTCTCCTCTTGGGAAGAATGACAACCTTTTTTAATGAATGTTTGGCCGTTGATTCTAATAAAATTCTACCATTTTGTCAAAAATATGATCCGATTGATGGTCTTGAGAAAACTTAGCCAGTTTTTTTGGTTAGAATAAATATATATAGGAGTAGTAGTAATCAAGGATAGGATCAAGGTTTGGAATGATCTAATTGTGATCGATCAAGGTGGGTGAAAATGGTGCACCGAAAAAATGTTTGTGTAACGGTTCCCTTGCCATCTTGATCTTTTTTCTCAACTCCTGCCTCCCGGTGATGCTACTCTTCAACTGGAGGCTTAACATTCTTGGCAATTCCTCTCTTAAGTCTTAACCAAGATTCTCTATCTTTTTTAGGTAAGTTAAGATTGTGTTAACAAAACCAAATGACACAGCAGATCGAGGGGCATGCCTCCGATTACAATTATCAGATTGAAATTACGACATTATTTAACCAAAAAAAAAAAAACTTGGCTGTTAATTACTGTATGACAATTTAATTATCAAATTACATACTCCGCGTGTGCATGCCCAAATAGAAATAGTTGTCATGTGTTTAATTCCAAATTAACTACTCTACTTCGGCAGTAAAACTAAAAGGAATTGCTAACACTTCCATTCAGTTATAATAATCACCTAATTAATCTCATGTAATGGAACTCTATCTGCATATTTTCTTTTACACACACATATAACCCACAGAGAGCAGAGCATAGAAAAAGCCACAAATCTCCCACAGACAGACAGACTAATATGATTACAATGATCCTCTCCTCTAATTTCTCCTCCAATATTTCAAAGCTCTCTCTCTCTCTCTCAAGCATTCTTCGGTCGCTTCACAACCACAAGTGGACACTTGACGTGCTTGGAGCAGTAATCGCTCACGCTTCCTAACAGTGCCCTGCAAAATGGAGTATATATCAATTCAATTCAACTTATTAGAAACTGGGAGTACCAATATTAATCAAATCCTCGATCCTGCAGCGATTAGTATTGATCGAAGTTGTAGTGGAGTATATTATTATATTATATATATAGTAGTAGTAGTAGTAGTAGTACAAGTTAATCACTGAGGAGGAATTTTTATTTGTTCAAATTAAAATTGCAGTACCTACCTCTTGAAAAAACCATAGTCATGGCTACCCATGACCAGGACGTCCGCTGCAAGCTTCTCAACCGCTACACATATCACATTCTTAGCATCATCTCCGCTACCGATCTTCTTCTCCACTTTTATCTGCACATCCAACTTTCCCCACAATCAACAACATACAATTCGGAGACAAAATTAAACAAACAAATACGCAGTCATGTGTGCGTATGACACGTACAGTGGTGGTGTTGAAGCCTCTGTAGACCTCTTCGGCTCTGTTCATAACAGAATTGGCCAAGTCCCTGCTGTATTTCTCCATGGTTGCCACTACATCTCCAGCAAAAAGGTATCCTGATAGAATATTCAGAAAACAAAATTAGTGATTAGATAGATAGATAGATACATACATACATAGCAATCTAGCAGTACTTGGGAAAGAAAGAAAGAAAGAATACTACTCCAGCTAGTAATCATCAATATATAAACAGAAAGTTTCATGGATCGATCGAGAGTATCAAGACATGCATGCTAGCTGATGCATATATGGAGATGGAGGCCGGGTACTAAAAAAGAGGGAGGGAAGGAAATTAAATAGTACTCCTACGTACGTAGTACTCCAGTAGCTAGGGGATAGGAGAGAGTGAGTGAGTGAGTGACTGACCAGTGGGATCCATGGAGGAATAAGCAGGGGGAGGGGGTTTGACGTAGAGGAGGACGATGGTAGTATTGTTAATATTGTTGGTTTTGGCTTGTTGAGAGAGAAGGTTAGTGAGGCACCAAGACAGAGCATACATGCTCTCTTCGCTTTCGTCCACTGCTACCACTATCCTCCTATCCTTGTTCTTCTTGCTCATCATCCCATTCCCACTACCATATTCAGCTTCCATCTTTTTAAAGTAGTACAGTACAGTACAGTACTATTTTTAACTGTCTACTTAATCTAAATCCAATGGATAAAGCCCGGTCGGCCTTTTCCCTTTTCTGTACGAGATGAGAAACTACTTTCTAAGCCTCCTTAGTTTTTGGTGGAGTAGTATTTGGATCTTGAAAATATAGTATATGATGCTACGTAACAAGGGATCGAGGATATCTGAGGGGGCCGGACTATTTATAGAAGAACCCTTTTTCTGCTATGCTATGCTATGCTATGTGAGTAGTGAGAGAAATTTAATTGCTACTGCGCGCAACTGGTTTCAAAGCAGCGCGCTAGCTAGCTGTTCTCCTTTAATAATTTATTTGTCGTGGTTAATTTTGACTTTAGATCGATCGAGCCCACCATATTTGTTGCGTTTGCCAACAGTGCCCACCGAATTCAAATTATTATTGTTGTTCGTTGGAGTGGATATATAACTAGTGGAGTATTAATTAAATTGATGTTTGGACTGGCCATTCTTTCTCTTACGTACCAAATTGCCTCCTCCTTTTTCCTCCTCCTCCTTTTTTTCTTGTTATTGTTTTTAGTAATCGATCAAAACTTTTATTTTAATGGTCCCAATAATTTGATTTGTAGTGAAGGCTTGAAACTGAAGAGATTGCTTCCTCTTTTAAATCTCGAGTTCAAAATTTCTACAATGCTATCAGTTCTTGTGGGCCGGCGCCAGTCAATCAGAATTTTATTCCGACTTTAAATTAATATAAGCTCCTCCACTATTGAGTGGTGAGATTAGTACTCAAGAATTAGTTGATGTTTTTGTAAGCTGGTCCTAACATCTTGAGATACCAAAAAATACATCAGAACTCTTAAATTTGCAAAACAAGATCATCGATTCGCCATGGAGCAAAATGGAACCCATTAGAGTCTCACTCGACGATCCATTGAGTTTAGTTACAATTTTGTAGGTGTCGATATGTAGGCCATCCATGATAAAAATAAAAATAAAAATAAAAATAAAAATTAGGTTGATCGGATCAAACAATATTTGTCTTAAAGAGCAATGAAGGTTTTACTTTGACCGTTCATTACTTGAAGAATAAATTAATACAATTTGACGACTCCTTCCGTGATGTCCTAATTTTCAGAGTGATGGTTACACATCTAGGCAAACAAAATGAATAGTTTGAATTGTTAAATTAGATTGCAACTATACATGAGGGTCACATGATGGATTATAACATGAGAGGATTCTAATAAATACCTGTAAGTATTCCGTATAACCTTGTGTGCTCGGAATTGCGGTCTTTTGTGGTGTTGTGACACCATTAGTATATAGCGAAACTCTAGTATTTCGAATATGAGGAGGAAAATGTGGTGCATAATTTTCTTGGGTAACTTCCATGTTTTTATTTTGAATAAGATGGAATTTTCATGTTCTTAAAATTTAGAATCTCATCAATAGGGTCACTTTAAGGACTCTAATGTTGGAATAGTTGTATTTGTGCTTTGCCTGCTTGAAATCAGGGCCGGCCCTATACTTTTGGAGGCCTATGCCTACTCGCAACATGGAGCCCTATCTCTTTTTAAAATTAAATTCGAAACCAAATCATGGAGGATGTGCATATATATGAATATTGCTAGTTTTAGCTAATTTGAGCTCGTAAAAAAACACTTGAATGAAACATAAGGTAAAATATTACTAAAAAAAATGAATGGAATACCAAGTATATCTGTAAATTTGCGTGAAAAGCATTGCTATAAATATCCATTCGTGTAGCAATTAGCATGTTGTGTGGTGTCTTTGTGGTACCAAAGCCATGTAAACTTTATTATTTTTATTTTTTTGGGTCGGTTTAATCTCAATAGGCGAAATCTCATGAAGAAGACAAATTTACAACCATCCACCCATTAGAAATGAAAATGAAGAGCGCCAGACTTGAACCTCCATTCTTGCACACAAGGAACCAGTTAATTCTTATTGTTCGTACACAATGTCGTATTTAGGCCCCGTTCCGCAAAAGGAAAGAATGACATGTCTCGTAAATAAAAAATGAGTACTTAAACAATAAGAACCTTAACAGAATGAAGTCTTATGACCATCCATGCAGGCACATCATTGCACAAACTTTCTCACACATGTAGGTGTGTATATGGTTGTATAATTATCGTTTTTAAAAGCAATGAGAGAGAGAGAGAGAGAGAGAGAGAGAGAGAGAGAGAGTACAACACAAATTGTTCATAGAAACTAATACGTATAATTTGGTGGCTTAAAGTTTATAATGATACCTGATAGGTGGATGAAGAAAGCAAAAAGTTGGAAAAGCAAATGAAACGAGGTTAAACAACATAATTTTATTTAGAAAAGAAAGAAACAAGCAAATGAAAACGATGTTAAACAACAGAATTTTATTTAGAAAAGAAACCATATCGAAAGGGAAACGAAATTAACAGACAAGAAGTTAACAAAAAGGAAATTAAAATTAAGTTACAAAGCTGTCTCGATCAATCCCCTTGGAACAGTTGGCCAAGATTCAACAATACACAGCTGTTTCAATTCTACTTTGATATATATATACTAGTGAATACCCGTGCCTGAAGGCACGGCTCAAACATTCAACACATGCAAATCAGTAATAGGCTCACATGTAATATCTCAACCCCCTGTCCAACGATTCCAAGTTCCAACTACAAAAAAAATAGCAAGCATACCCGTTGATCTGGATAACTTGATTCTGTATATATAAAATTCAGAGTTATCATGAATCATTTCCCTATTCAAAACAACGATGAAAACATAAAAACGCAACAAAAATCCAGTAGTAAACCAGGAGAATAGATTTTCTACCATACACCCTTTTAGTCATGACTGATGAGACTAATGATCGAATTATTCTGCCAATAAAAAAATTGCATGTGGAATTGGAGATACCTAAAAGTTCTCTCTCCACGATAATGCAACTCCAACCAAAACCACATTGGCACAAATTATGACTCTGAAAATTTAAGAGTGACAACATATGCAGAAACCAATTCAATCTCAACCTGAAGAATTTATCCAGCCCTTGCATTGTTGAATCACATTCAATCTCAATAACTTTTCTACTATCATTCACCCCTTGCTGCTATCAAGGCATAAATAAGAAATAACAAATTAGAGATAAAAGAAAAGATCATTTTACACAAATCTAACACAGTTGCAAAACACTAAAAAAATACTACTATATTGTATTCCATTAGGGTTCACCTCTCTGAAACCTGAAAATGAGGCAAGAGAAATAACAAAATAAGGATGATTTATGTCAACAAAGTAAAGATGACAAATTAGTCTCGATCAGCTGACAAATTATTAGAGAGTGACAAAAAAGAAAGTTGCATGTCCGGCCATCTTCAATTGAGTTAGATATTTTTTTAGATTGGCCTTTTTGGATATTTTTCAGATTGTAAAGATTCACTCAACTAATAATCCATCTATTCACCTAGTACTTACTACAAAGGGTGGTATTATTAATATCAAAAAATAGTATACATACAATATTCTTCTACTACTACAATTACTGCGTGGAACACCACAATTTAATTCTATGTAAAATAAAACTTCCAGTACTCCTCTTTTTATTTTATTTTATTGTAGATAGAGATTTTGTTGCCAAAAAACAATTGAGGGTTATAACAAATTAGAAAAATATAGAGTAGAACCTCCAAAAACCAAATCTAGGCTAGCTTTATAACACTCCCTTTTTTGATATTCACAATTTTTTTTTGGTCTTTTAGCAAAAAAAAAATGCATATATTTTCAACACTGAAATCCAAAAAAGAAAGTGTGGTTATTAAAAAAAAGGAGTGTAGAAATTAATTTTCAAAAGAAAAAGTCATGCATATATTAATTATTAGTTGGAAAACTTAATGTATTTCTTTTAGGCGGAGAAGGGATATATGTGAATTTTTATGTGGTTTTCCTTCTCTTTAATCCGATCGATATCCAAACATGCATGCATGCATACATACATACATACTCATTCACCGAATTAAGACTGAAATAATTAATGGCGTAGAAAAAAGTGAATACAAACAAACATGGCTAATTAAGGTGGTCCGGCTCCGGTCCATTCAGAGAGTCCAAATCAGTTGCTCTCTTGGATGGCTGCCACCCCCAACTTGGTGGGATTTTTTTTTATCAGTCGTACTATTAAAATTATGGGTAAATTTCACTGACCTCTCCTAAGGTTTATGACCACATGCAGAAACCTACCCTGAGATTTCTGAAACAACATTGCTCTCCCTTGTTTTGCTGACAATATACATATTCCCCCTTTTGTCAAATTCCTTCCAAAAACAGTTAACTCCACCAACAAAATGACTGGATTACCCTTTATAAAAACTTATCTCCTTTTTAGGCTCCTCCCAATCACATACACAAACTAACTAGCAATAAAAGTGTGTATTTGATAATCTTCTCTAGTGGACAGAGTAAATTCAGTTCATGTTAACGAAAATAAAAAATAAAAAATCTGTTTATTTTTTAAACTTTCATTGTGCAATTTTTTGACTAAAAAGTTTTGCAACCATATTTTTAGTTTTTGTACTTATTTGGTACCAATATAGGCATTACACCAACTTATCCCAAATTACTCATCTCAAGCATTACTATTTTCTTTAATTGTGTTAGTTTTTAAGGTTTATTTAGAAACGTTCTATATGATTGGCCCTTGCTAGGATGGAAAATTTCTTTAGAAATAAGTAACATACGTGTGGGAAAAACATCTCAGTTATAAAGAGCACTTGCAAGACATCACCAACTCTTCATTTACTAACTCATTTTCCAATCATATCCTAATGAGATGAATTACAACCCTTTGAAATCAAAGTGAGTCTTTTTGAAACAGATTTTTTGCTTTTTTGTTCAAAAAAATTAAGTCTTGATCATGATTTCTTACTTTTTTGATTTCTCTCGCGGAACGAATCAAAAATCACAAAATTTAGCGCAACACTAGGAAACACAAAAAAAAAAAAAATTGAATGAAGACAAAAAATAAAGATTTTTTAAGGGAAACTCAACCAAATCATATATGTCTTTTTGTCACAACCCAATTCCAAAAGGGTAGGAATCTGTAACTAGCCAGTGATTTTAAAATCACCTTAGGCGTTTACCAACTCAAGTCCGTAAAACTCTTCCATAATTACCAATTTTATGAATTGACAAGTATGAGCATAAAAATATATTCATAATTGTCTAATGTGCAATTGAAGTACATACTCGCCAAACGATGTTAATTTACAATATTGTGGCCCACAACTACAGTATTACCAAATAAAAAAATAAATTTTAATTATTACAATATTGTGCAATCACATTTTGAGTCTTGAATTTCAAGAAGAATTCTATTGGGTAATGAATTTTATTTTTGAAAAATGGGTTATCACATTTTAGAATTGCCAAATAAAAAAAAAAATTCTCCTATCTTAAAAAGCAATCATATCATGTGAGAAAAAATGGACTCACGGGTTGATTTTATTTTTGAAAACCTTCAATTTTTTTGAATTTTTATTTTATTTTATAGAGTTCTCTTGGTCAAGGAACACGCCAATTGCATTCACTTGAAAAAGAAGGTGAAAGTACATTTTAGAAACCCTAGTAAACTAGATCCCTATGTAAATCAAATGTATAAAAAAAAAAGATTAGTATTTATTGAATGTAGTTTATAGTTTCACTGAAATAGCCGTTTCGAAAGAAAAAAAAAATCTTACATGTTGAATGTGGGTAAGGTCTTTTGTGTTGTTCTTTAACTGTAGTAAATTGGAGCTATTGTTTTAAAATGCTCTATATGGATGTTAGTGTTTTAAAAAACTATGGGAAATGATATTGGCACTCTAAAATCAGTGTAACTCCAAAGCCATTTTTCTTTATTTTTTGGAATGCCTGCATCAATTTTTAGAGTGCCAATATCATTTCTCAAAACTAACTCCAGTGCTTACAATTAGAATTTTGTTTGTTTGTGCTATTGAAGACTGTGGAAGTTAATGGCATTATTGGAATATCTGAATGATGATACCATGACATCAACACCTTTTAGCATTTTCCGTCAGCTTTCTAACGGCCAATTAACGGAGGGGGGAATAGGTATATATTGTCAGTAAAAGCAAGGGAGAGTAGTGTTATTTCAGAAACCTCAGGGTGAGTTTCTGCATGTGTCAGAAACCTCAGGGAGGTCAGTGATATTTACCCTAAAATTATTGATGATGATGATGATATACTCCTAGCTACATACGTGTCGTGCATGAGAAGGAGTACTATTACTAGAAGAAGAATCAAGCATGCACCTCATCTCTTGATCGATCAAGACTTGAACCCAATCCAACCCAATCTATGACGGATGGTTTCCGTCCTTCGGACAAATACGCATCAAATTTATTTACTACTATCATTTACTCATTTAGTACTAGTATTAGGCTCCGTTCCGAAACTAAAAATAAGTACTTATTTTTTAAGAAGACAATTTCAAACTTAAAAATAATATGTTTACGTAAATAAATTTTCTAGCAATATGAATCTTGTTTGATAGATCTTATCGAGATCTTTTATACGGTTTTATTTACATTATTTTTGAATTTGAAAATGTGAAATAAGTACTTATTTTTTAAGAAAGTGTTCTGAAACGGGGCCTTAGAATGCTAGCTGTTGATAATATTAATTTCGTTTTGCTAACAAGTGTTGCGGGGACACAAGTTAAAGTGTATTAAGGTTGTGTTCTTTTAAACTTAACTTAAATATGGAAATTGTCCTTATTTGAATTTTTTTCGCATTTGTTAGTTTTGCGCTAAACTTTTGTGGGTTATTAATTCGTCGACATTTTGACACTAAAAAGTGGTTATTTCTTAAAATACTTGGGTAAAAGTAAAAAAAAAAAATTACTTTTCCGATTCTTTCCGTCGAGACGAATCAATAACCCAAAAGTTTGGCGCAAAACTAAAAATGCGAAAAAAATTTAAATAAAGACAAAATTTCCAAATTTAAGTGAAGTTCAAGAGAATGGGGCAATATGATGAAATATTCTTCAACAATAAGAATTCATTACTATTGATGCCATTTTCTAAAAACAAAGTCCAACAACAATTTAATTAACATGTATTTAAATATCTTACCAGAATGTTGACTTGTGGCATATGGTATACCGAATCAGTAATTTGCATTTACGGAGTAGAACTTACAATTACGGTTGTCACAATGGCTTTCACTTCTCCCCTGTGGCGATACTTCTGCAAATCTCTTTGGCGATACTTTCCATGTACCTCAGCCTCCCATTCTCAGCCAAAATTACTAACTAGAAAATGAGATAAAAGATAGTTTTGGGGGGTTAACATGAACTTCCAGAAGTTGTTATTTGAAAACGTTGGATAATAGTTTATAAGTTCGTCAGGCAGGAATCGTTCCTTCATCTTTTACTTTTTTTTTTTCCCTCCAAAATCTGTAGGGATTTCATGCCTTAGAACTGTTGGGCCCGGCGTACCCCCCATGGATTTGGTTACACAATGTTACTCCTTACCACCGCTCTAAAAACAGACTTGCAGGTGTGATGTCGAATACTATAAAAGACTTAATTAAAGCCTCCGCTAACATTAATTGGTTTTGGGAGAGATGGTGGAAAGCGGTCCGACAAGAACATAGTAAGAGGGAGGAGGGTGGCTAGGGTTTTGGAATCGGAGAGGGAGAGAGAGAGGGGGGAAAAGGTCCTCCTTTTATTCAAGAGAGAGAAACAAAACCATCTTTTATTGTTTGCCGATGTGAGCCCTGATTGTGGGTTCATCGGGTTGGGCTTCAGCTAAGATTGGCCCTATAGGTTTTTAAAACTTCAGGTACCAACCACTTTGGTCTTCAAGAAGGCGTGGGCGGGCCAGGCCGAGCCGCCAGGTATCACCTTTCACCACAAAACAAATTCGAAATAAAAAGAAAAGAAAAATATTAATGATGAAATACTATTATTTATTTAGTGATAAAAAAAAAACTAGTTGTAGTAACTTCCCAACAAATTTAAGTTTATGGAAATTGAACTAGGGTGTGTAGCTTTTATGTTCCGTATAATATTTTCTAAGCGATAGTAATAAGAAGCATGCACATAAGTGATATATCTGTTTTTAATTTTCTCCTTCTGTCATTTCATATTTCAAGAAATTGCAAAAAAAATAAAAAATCCTGACATTCTCAAATCCTATAAATAGACGTAGCCCAAGATGCAGCTTAGAGGATCTCTAATGGTTGAGACTTTGAGCTATATGCCAAAGTTATTTTTGGCTTGCTACAATAATACAGTATTTTGCTAAAATTTCACAAAAGTGGCTCCATATATTGTTGTCAAAGCTATTTTTACCTTGATCCATCACGAGTACTCTAGAGTTACTTAAATCATTTAGTAAAGGTTTGAACAAAAAAAGCAAACAAAAATGCTAGTTAGGAACACCAATTTACATCATTTTTTTACATCCTCTCTCACAACTGGTGGTGGGACTCTCTCAAAATAATATTGTGGGTCTCACCAACCCTTTGTGAGAGAGGATGTAAGAAATGATGTAAACTTGGATGTGTCCCTAGTATTGCTCATAAGTTACCTATAATGATCAAAGCATTAGTTCACTTCCAAATAAGCTAGCGCATGTGGAAAAAGCCTCCAATTGGATTAATTATGATCGAAGTACTCCAATTTGCAATCAATTAAGTTCCTACCAATGGATCTCCAAGTATATAAATTCCGCTGTTCCTTCAAGTGTTTTTTCAAACTCGACTCCACCTCTATAACTCTCCTACATGCATGCAGAATCGTATTCCATATCAACCCCTTCATGAGGTATTATTCGCCCTGATCGAATTGTTAATTTGCTTCCACCCAATCAAAGGCATCCTGGAAATTAATGTTTCAAAACCGATCGAATGCACATCAGGAAGACCTTTCCCTGCACACACAAGATATACAAAAGATACGAACCAAGATTTGGGTCCTAATTAAGTTTCCGTCAATGAATGCTAATTTGTACCAGGAGTTAGCAAATATTGATGTACGTACGTAACAGCCTAGATTCAACATTTTCCAGATCAAATGACACCAAGTGAAGAGCATGCTTGGCTCATTGATTCACTGCAGCCACGCAAAGGTGATATGAATTCTTGTAGCTGTTTCGATCTTTCCTGCGTCCTCATATAGCTAGAAGCCTAGAACTACTTTATTTGCATTCCTTCCATTAGCTTCACTGTATTAATTACATGGAAATTGACCTTCATGCTAGCCAAAAATTTATTTTGGCCGCAAGATTAGCCCACCGTTGGAGATACTTTTAGTGACGTATGTGAAATAGTTACTTGGCGATGAGGTGGCAGCCGCACGCCCTTCCATAACCTAGATGCATGGCAAAATAAGAATACAAATGTGATATATATATACACACACACAGAGTCCGGCTCTTATGAGGACCACCTCATTTTAATAAAATGCGGACCTCCCTTTCCCAATCGAATTTCGATGAGAATGATTGGACTAGTTTTGTTAATGACTTTATTGTAAAATATTTCTCTCAGACGGTAAAAAATAAATAGAATCAATAAAGAAAAGCTGCAAATAGATAAACAGCTCCTAAAATGACAAATATAAATGCACCATATGATGAAATTCAGACATAAAACTAATTCTATGTAGAGATATATGCAAATGTTTACGTTTATATATTAGCACACTTTCATAATTATGTTAATTTAAACAATATACATATTTTTAATTTGAGTAGGGATACGTGCCCCTATGTGACCCACTCCCTATCTATCCCTGACGATACGGATAATAGTGGAGGAGTATGAGAAAAAAAAAATCCTCTTAATTTTAGACCGAGTACAACTCAAAGCAAGTTTACCAGCTCATGTAAACTACTTATATAGCCATTTTACATCACCAAAAGTGAGAAAAGTAGTCTACAACAGAATCGGTTAAGGAGGAGGTAAACTCCCTCCAGCTACAGTTCCCCGGTAAAAGAATAGTGCGACTGTTCACAAACTTTTCCATTTCTTTATTGTTTTCTCTCTCTCTCTCTCACTCTCCCTCTCTCCTTAAAAAGGAAATAAAAGTAATAATATTTTAATAGATAAATAGATGGTATTGATATAGTGTTAAAAGAAATATGAATAGGTAAAACGAAAAAAGTGCACTATTTACTAGTAATTTTACCAAACTACTGATAAACTTGCTCTTAAGATCGTTATTTCCTTGGGTATGCACAACCGACAAACCTAGTATCAAAGTCTACTCCATCTTTAGTACTCCTCACAGCTTAGCAGGAGGCCTAATTAGGGTTCATCAGGGAATCTTGCTGGTGGGCTTTCAACGAAACATATAAGTAAGCTCCTGTTCGGTCCTGGAGGCAGAACTATGGGCCTTGTTCGAATTTTTTTTTTTTTTGGGGGTGGGGGGCGCGCTCATCACTCTAGCTAGCCAAGCATCATAACTGAGACCGGATTAATTGGAGTCTGTGTGGATGCCGCCCAAATCCTTGATCAAATTTTGGATGACCACACAGCTATCACCCTTTGAGTAATTTAATCTCGCAATGCAGGTACCTTCTCGAGAAGTTCACATCTATCAAGATTAGCCATGTTTATCGGGAAGAAAACAAATACACGGATATCCTTTCCAAGAAAGCTCTCACTCATGCTCTAGAATTTATCTCTTTTTATGTTGCGCTGTCTGTGCTGTTATTTTTAATTTTAATTACAAGAAGACAGTGTATGGGTCTTATTATTGCTTAATTTAGCTTTCTCTCCTTCATTACTAAAAAAAAGAGAGTAGAGGAATGATGTCATGGTATTGTTGCATGTGTAAGAAATGATGTAAAAAATTGTTAGTGCCGTCCATACTCCACCTTTTAATAATAGATGGAAAAAAATACGATTATTAACGTGAGTAAGAGATTATAAAAAAAGAGAGCAGCATATCCCAACATCTCGATCGATCATATATTTGCCTACACGCCATATGCTTGACAAAAAATCAACCAAATAGTGTCATCATACTCTGCTCATATATTATGCACAGGTTCAAACATTCTCCGTACTCTCTTCCATTTAATTTGTATATCCAGAACGGGATTATGTCAAACAATTAGCAGAAAAGACACGCAAAAAGGAGGGAGAGAGAGAGAGAGAGAGAGAGAGAGAGAGAGAGAGAGAGAGAGAGAGAGAGAGAGAGAGAGAGAGAGGATTCAGATCATAGCTATCCAGCCTGCTTTCGATTGCTAGCTCTTGTTTTTATTCAAGCGGCAAGGCACATCATTTTTAAAATTTTTGGTAAACTCTGATGAAAAAGAGGTTTGAAACATTTTTTAAAAAAGTGTCATGTTTTTTTTTTTTTTTTTAGGAACACAAACATAATATAAGCCATTGGTCATTGACTTATCCATATAGTGACATAATTCTACTCTATGTATGCTATAGAAAAACGTAAGGGTATTTATAAGTTCTCTTTTTGGAAAGTTTCTCTTAAAACTGTGTATAGGTGATAGCCAAATGTCATTCTGTGCATAGTACAAGTGTAATGCTAGTAATTTCTACCATATAATCGCAAGTAATTGAAGGAGCTTGGTTTGTAGAATGAGAAAATCTTATTTACGGAAGAGTTATAAATAAAGTTTACAGTGCTTAATTTCGATCATACTTTTGGACGATCCGGATTGAAATATATTACCGTTGAGAGATTGTTTTCAATCTGAATCGTCCAAAATATTTTTGAACGAATAAGATTGCGTAAAATTGTGAATAACTTATTCATGACCATGAATAAGTTTCTCACTTTTAGAATATATAGTTGGAACTTGAGGTAGTGATTGATTGTGGAGTACTGTACGCACGGCCACATAATTAAAAATGGAAGTATTTTAACCCCCAGTTGTCAATAAAAGTACTGCTTTGGGCATCGTTTAACATATGAAAAGTGAAAACCCAAAGCCTCAATTATTACTGTTGGTTGGTTAGTGGGTTTGCTCTCCACCCAATTGATTAGGGTTCGATTTTTAGGGTTAGGGCACAAGAAAGTAATTTCTAGTGAATTTTCTAGTCCCGACATGAATGACAAGCTTTTAATGAATTAACCAAGGAGTGAATAGCTAATGTGTACATAAGCTGGTCCAGACATTAAAAAAAAAACACACACACGTATGAAAAGTGAAAACACACGCATTGTACTACTTCCGAATGGCAGAGCTTGTTTGCTATCCACTTGGACCGGCCATTGCGGCCTGTGAAGCAAAATAGATTCTATATGATGCTTTTACGCATTTAGATTACACGCAAAATATTACTAGTAAATTGATTGTTTAATTTATCACTATAGTGATTGATGGAGTACTAATTTTTTAGTATATCTATATAAATTTTCCAAAAGTATACGAAATAGGTGACTTTATTCTGGAAAGCCAAATTTGATCAATTCCTGTGGCTACACTTATTTCAATGTTTATAGGTGGCCCACGGGGATTGGACTTTGAGTATTTATAAATTACTACTTGAGAATATTTTTCGTAATACAACTACGTTCGAGAACCGAAGGATAGAGCAAGACAGATCAAATCAGAACAGATTCTCCTATTCAAGCTTTAAGATTTTTGCGAAGTGATAATAGGTTTTTGTTAAAGAAAATATCAAACAAAATAGATTCTTCCGCAAAACATTTTTCTTTATTTTAAATCGAACAATTAGCCGTCCAAGATTTTTTTTGAAAAATCATTAACCCCTTCCTATTATTGTAAGCATCTAAAATTATATTACCATATTCTCATTACAATATAGATTAATAAAAAGGGAATTGATTTTACCATTACCTTTTTTGTTAATGTCACTCCCCTTCCCTCACAAAACAAATCATCTAATCAAGACACAAAGGGGAGTGACATTAACAAAATAAAAAAAAAAGAGTGGCAAAATCACTCCCCAATAAAAAACATCAACATGATGAATTTCTTTGGTAGTTAATTTTATGTTTGACTTCCTCGACCAAAAGTATGGCTAACCAAATTAGGAGTATTTTGATTTGGGGATATCCTTGCACTGAATTCAAATTAAAAACAACCGAAGGGCATAGTTGGAACTTCCTCTCTTCTTTTATGTTACTCCTAGCTACTAGTGTAGTATTTAAAGTTGCATGAGAGGGGCTGGGACCTAGAGACAGCAAAGAACAGAGGAAGTGAACATAAATTCAAAAACGATAGTAGTATTATAGAATGGGAGAAGTAGTTTTGTTTATGGAGGAATTGAAACCATCTTCTGCAATAGTCGCTTCGTGCAGAATCTGTCATGGAGATGAAGAAGAAGAAGAAGAAGAGTCACAGGAGAGCTGCAAAAGCTTGGAAGTCCCTTGTGCTTGTTCTGGAACTCTTATGGTAATCATGTACTCCCAAGACTCATATAATTAATATATATATTTCGAACAGCGCACGCACACACACACACACCCATATATTGTATAGATATACAGATATAGGAGGAGGAGGATGATCAACGTTTGTGTGTGTTTCTCTGTTCCGTTTTGTTTATGTTTAATCTGCAGTTTGCGCATAGAGATTGCATACAAAGGTGGTGTAACCAAAAGGGCAATACAACTTGTGAAATCTGTCTACAGGTATATTATACAGACTATATAATTACTACTACTCCATATGAAACCCTTCACTATGATGTTGTAGAGGAAGATACTGGAGATGATCAGCTTGGGGCCGGCTTCTTAATTTCCACTGTTTTTTCTAATTGTGTGTGTGATTCTTAGCCCCTTTTATTTTTTATTTTTTTTTATTTATCGTTGTTTGTTTCCATTCCAAGGTGTTTTGAAATTTAAATTTAAGTTGTTTCTCTTTTTCTAATTGGAAAAAAGGCAATTTGTGTTGGTTACAGAAATTTGAACCAGGGTACACAACTCCCCCGAGCAAGTCCCAGCTGATTGATTCCATTGTCACCATCAGGTAGGTACTCTCTCTTGTATGCATCAAAATTAATGATCTTGTTTTCATTCACAACACCCACGCCGGCCAGCCATTTCTGAAGATTACTTTTGGCCGGGTTACTAATGCATGCACTCGAAAAACCTACGAATAAATATATTAATTAATGGAAACAGGGGAAGCTTGGAAGTTCTAAGAAGAGAGCAAGAGCTACAACATCCGGGATTAGTACCCACGGTGGAAGCCGAGGGCCGAATGCTTGAAACAAACAACTCCTCAGAGGGTTCGTCTGCCCCCGATTGGAGTGCCATTTGGTGCAGATCAATGGTTCTCGTTGTAAGTTCTCTTTTACTATTAGTTTTTTCTCTCAATCATTAAGTGATTTGTTCACAATCAATTATTTGTACTTTGGCCATCCATTTTAGTGCAAGTCGGTAAGATAAACTCCATTGACCAATTGGAACGAGGGCATTTTTTGGGAAACCAGAGTCAGGTGAGGCCGGACCAATCATGCTGGTAAGATAATCATTGGACATAGATTGGATTGGTATCGAGTCCTTTTAATGGTGAAAGTATTTTAGATACATAAATTGCCTCATATTTCGGGGCTTCAGGCAAACTTCGCTAAAGAACACTAATTTTTCTTTTGGACTTATATGCTAGGTACTAAAAATTATTATTTAAGGCTTACATATCGGGTATTAAAAATTGTTAGGACCCTAATATTTATACTCTTTTGGAGGTTGAACTTTAGCTTAGAGCTGGCTGAGAACCACTCAGTTGTATTAGTGATCATGTCACATTACATTAGCTTAGCTAGGCCACAGAAACATGCTGAGTTGACTAAGGTAAATCATATGTGGGCCCAAAAAATCTATGAGGTGGTTTGTAAGTCTTGTATTTCTATTAGTAACAGTTAAGTTAGTTAATCTCAGTCAGCTACTCATCTCCAACCCCTAACCACTCTCTCTCTCACCAACCACCACCATATTTGTTCAAAATATATACTACCATGTTTTTCTGCATGAGCAAATTTCTTATGCACATATGTGCATGTCTCAATATTTATTTAGTATATGTTTGTTGGCAGTTAACATTTCTGCTGCTAGCTAGACACCTACTTCTTGTACTTTCCACCGGAGGAATGAAAGATTTCCCCTTCACATTTGTTACCGTAAGTACAACAAGTTTCTTCTTGCCCATTCCCACTTTACTGAAAGTGACGATTCACAACTATAATCTGGATGTCCGATTACTGGAGTAATTAGTTGGGAATGTTTTGCGCGCAGTTGATTATTTTAAGGGCTGGTGAGATTCTTCTCACTGTGTACTTGCTCGTCTGGGTAATGATGGCGATCAGAAACAACATCAAGCGTCAACATTAGGTGAGTTTCCTCATTGGATGACTTGCACATTTAAAACCCAGAATGTTGCTAATCATTTGTCTGTGCTTGGTAGGAAACTGGTCATCGCACATCACCCTCAGAATGGAAGATGAAGAGGATGACATCACAGTTTTTTTTTTTTGGAGGAAGGCAATATATTCCTTCAATGTATGTCAAAGAATTAGTGAGTTACTAATGGTCAATCTTCTCCTTTCTCTTGTAGTAATTGACTTAGAAAAAAACCAAAAAAGAGTTACTAACGGTCAAGAGCGTACCTTTGACCTGGACAAACTTAACCAAGCAACCAATCAACTAGCCCGGCTTGGGAGTTCGAGAATCACAAAATTGAATGGATTACTCTCTTGACCAACATTCCACCTGTAATTAGAGAATGATGGAGTCTACATGCCGAAATGTTCATGATTCCCCATTTCTTGTTGGGGAAAATAAAATACATTAGAGGAACGCAAAAAAGTCAACTCTGGTTTCCTTTCCCCCTTTAAAACAGTGATTACACCATGTACAATCCACAACCATTCATGCAGGTCGTTTGCATTTTGTAATTAAAATACAGAATCGCACTCCATTATCAACCAAAGTGGTAGAGTAGTTGGGCAAGGACGAAAGTTTGTTGATTGGAATTTCATATCAAGTAGTTGCAATCTCTCCAATGTTACAAAAACATGTGCCCTGAAATCACATCACAAGGGCATGCACCAAGCAAAATGGTTTCTTACTTGCGGTTGTTCAATTCCTGGGAATTAATAGCGAGTAGTCACATCTCTCCCATGGGACAAAAGAAAGCCTCTTGAAACTACAATCTCTCAAGTGGAGTAAAATATATCTGATTTATACTCCTGGTGTCTCAGACTGAGGGCCCAGTGCAGTCCTATTTTGGGCCATATCATTGTGGTTGTCCCTCCAACTAATTGAGAAGAAACAAGCTCCAAAGCCATCTTCCATCCACGTTGATTTGGGTTTGAGAAAATTCTCAAAAAATACCACATTGTAACTGTACAAGAGCCGATGCAGGTAGACATGAATAACAACTGTTCTAGCTTTGCTTCAGAAGCAGCCTTGCTCTATGCTGCAGTTCATTCAGTGATCTGACATGTATTGTCTCAGCAGACTTGCGGCAATTCATATTCGATGTGACTTTACTTAAATCTTGGATAAGACCGGCTACTTTGACTTCCCAACGTTGAATTGCCAATTTGTCCTTCAACCCTTTCCTGTTTCTGCCATACATTCCTTCAAACTCTTGAGACTTGGCAGCAGCTTTGTAAAGTACAGCATCGGGAAGTCCTGAAATGATGCTAGTAAGAACCTCATTTTCATTTTGTAGTAGTAGAGTTGCTGAAATACAGCAGCAACTCAAGATGAATTCAACACAAAATTAGGTTTATAACAAGAGAAATGCCCCACGGATTACATCTTCCTGCCACATAATGATAAGCATTCGCAATCTCCAAAGACCACATTTTTACATCGAAGGTTTTCTGCTTTCCTCTCCTCTAATGGTATTGACTTCTTTTAGCTTGCAAATTATCCATGTAGTAGTCAACATAAGGCTTTATACAGTTAGCAAAGTTATAGGACATGACAATCCAACAATTAGTCAGTCGTTAAACCTAAAGATCGAGTGCCGAATGCCAAGGTTCTGCTGCTCGTATTATCAACAACAAGATGCCAGAGAGAATACAAAAAGAAGTTACCAGCTAGCCGCGCGACATTGACGCCATAGCTTTTAGGGCAAGCACCAGGTGTCAACCTGTAAAGAAAGGTAACTTCCTCCAGACCTCCTACTCCTTTTCCAACTTGGCATGCCATATGGCATAGGGAGACCTACACACAAGACAGATAATGATAACTCAGATAAAGGACATGCATTCAAACTTAGAGAGATTGTTGCAAACTCGGAAGGGAAAATATTGCGACAGTAATAGCAATGGAAATCGCTAAACTGAATACCATCTAGAAAGCATATTACTGAAGATAAGATTAGACAGCCGATAATCTATGAAGGCTTAATCCTGCTCTGGCTGCTCATCAGTTTTTTAATGGTCAAATCAAACGCTAAGGCCTAAAGAAAGAATCATTGCACATCAATTAAACTGTTGTTCATATCTAAGGAAATGAGTTTCAATTTGGGGAGGAGAATCTAAGACAATAAGAGAATGCATACTTTGGGGTCCTCCTGATAGTCTACAGCTAATCGATGATAGTGAGTTGAAAACATTCCTCGACACTGCACCTTGTGGACGAAATGTTCAAGTACTGACTCCCTGCCAAAAAAAAAAAGAGATAAACAGGACCTTTTCATGTTAAATTGAAAACACAAGTAGTCAAAGGGAACCAATAACAGAAAGTTGTATCGATTTAAAGGCTGTATGATTTTGGAATAACTTAGTTACTGAAACGTACGCAATGGCTTGCCCATCTGAAGTAGATGTCCCGCGTCCAAGTTCATCCAACGCCACAAGTGAATTGCAGGTTGCAGATGACTGCAATAACGATAAAGTATTTTCGTAAAATGAGTATAGTAAACAATGCCTGCAGATCCATTAAGGTATGCTGCAAGATTAAGTTAAAATTAGAAAAATTTACATGCTGAGAAAGCAAGTTTTCTCAGACCTAATAAACTGCCCTATTACTTTTCTCACTCAAGACAAAAGAACTCCAGTGCAGAATTCTAACAAGTAAAGAGTCATTACGAATCTTAAGAAGGAAAAGAATGCTTTCCAACCTAAAAAAAGAATCCTTTAGAAGCTTCATTTAATTTGATGTCTTAACTATTGGTATCAAGAGCAGTCCGATGTAACTTGTACTCCTTCCGTTCTTTAGTTTTAGTCCCACTTTGAGAATCCAACTATGTAAGGAGACATCATCATTACACCTCAAAAAGTATAAATCTTCGAAATTGTCCTATATTCGGAAGTAGGGAGGCCATTACTCCACTTTAAAAGAGCAAGGACAAAAAAGCTTATCTATTTGGACTTGTCAAATGGGACACGTACCCTGGGACATCCAAAATGGAAAGATGGACTAAAATTATGGATGGAGGGAGTATTTCTTAATAGTTTGTCAAGACTTAAAGTGGTTAATCTAATGTTGTGTATGCGAATTTATTAGCTTGGTTACAAGGAAACTCACCAGCATAGATGCTGTCTCCAGAAGCTCTGTCAGAAATGTGCTTTGGCCAGCCATAATATGATCTTTTGCACCCATCCTAACAAAGATCCGGTCAACAGGTGACATTTCAAAGCTTTCTGCAGGGACATCCGCTCCTAGCTGGGAAAGAGCTCGACGTGAAGGAAACAAAACAAAAGAGAATAAGCTAAACCACAGAGGTCACATAAATGAGAATCTAACCTGGGCTAAAATTACAGCCAAGCAAACTTGGCGCAGAAGAGTGGACTTTCCGCCCATATTAGGACCAGTGAGAAGTATGAAGCTTGCATGACCAGAACCTCCAATAGTAACATCATTGGGGACAAATGTGCTCTTGCCTAGAGAATCACTTCTTATAACTGGATGGCCTAGACTTTTAGCAGAGAGGCAAGGCACTTTATCTGGACACGGCAACCCTAAGATAACAGGCTGGCATGTGGGTCCTTCATAATAGTCGCACACAATTGCTAAGCTTATCAAAACATCGAGTTCTGCAACACGTAAGCCAGTTCCACCATGTAAGAAGAAGATAAAGAGTTCATATATTTCTCAAAACATTTAGTGCATAGTATCGCGTACAGGTTAAAGAATGGTCTAGAAAAGGGAGAGAAATCAAAGGTAAGCACCAAGGCAATGCAATTGACGACAATTTAGTAGGTTCACACAATGACTACCCTAAAACACGATCTGATTTCATAAGCAGGAGAGAAGGAAGAAGTTACCTGCAATTGAAGAAACATATTGTCTCCACTTATTATGATGCTCACAGAAGCGTCCAACCAACCTCTGTAGGATGCTTTTCAACTTAGACTCCTTTTCAGATTCAGCTTGTGAGAGCTCTCCTATCAACCTCTTAATAGTTGGAGTCCAGTACCGAAAAAAGCCCTGCATATATCATAGATTCATGGGAGGGGATCCGAACTTAGAGATAGTACCCTCACCTACGTAATTCTATTAGTCAAGACAAAACTTTTGTCCATCTATATAACTGCAACTCATTCAGTTGCGGGCAATAAAGTAACCTAAAAATGAAAGACTGGAAACATAAATTAACAAACTTAATTCTATTCCCCAATCATTGGATAGCTTAAACACTCCATATTGTTCCAGTGTCCCACAGTAGTTCATACTGGCGAAATGGAAATTCTAACAGCTTTCCAGAAAAAAAGAATCAAACAAAAGAAAGACTGGTATTCCATGTTCGCAACTACAACTGACCAAACAATTGTAAGATACATGAGTCCTGAGCTTATAAGACTGAAATTTCCATTACAATTTAGTAACAGTACCGCATGCTCCAAGTTGCAGACAAAAGAAGAAAAACTTCATGCCGCCGTGGCATAACATCTTTGACTTATACAGACTACATACAAAAGTCCGCAAACTAGATGTGGCATGTAGACAATTAAATAATTCCAAGTGAGAAGTGTTGTCACTTGCCTTTTTGGATGACCGTAATTCATAATTCTTGGGAATCCTCCCACATAAACTTTCAGGGACTTCCAAAAGGTATGCATCCTTTCCAATAGTTACATAACTTACCTATAATTTTCAAAGCATTAGTTCACTTCCAAATAAGCGCATGTGGAAAAAGCCTCCAATAGGATTAATTATAAAGTAATTTGCAATCAAGTTCCTACCAATGGATCTCCAAGTAAATTCCGCTGTTCCTTCAAGTGTTTTTTCAAACTTGACTCCAACTCTATAACTGTCCTACATGCAGAATCGTATTCCATATCAACCCCTTCATGAGGTATTATACGCCCTGAATTGTTTGCTTCCACCCAATCAAAGGCATCCTGGAAATGTTTCAAAACGGAATGCACATCAGGAAGACCTTTACCTGCACACAGAAGATATGCATAAGATACGAACCGAGATTTGGGTCCTAATTTTCCATCGATGAATGCAAAATTGTACCAGGAGTTAGCAAATGATGTAACAGCCTAGATTCAACATTTTCCAGAATGACACCAAGTGAAGAGCATGCTTGGGTCATTGATTCACAGCCGCGCAAAGCTGATATGAACTCCTGTAGCTGTTTCTTTCCTGCGTCCTCATATAGAACTACTTTATTTGCATTCCTTCCATTAGCTTCACTGTATTACATGGATATGAGATACATAAGTCATCTTAAGAGACAATCAGAAAGAGTAATAAGTTATCAGTCAAGCCAATCTTACCTACTAGCAAAGATGCGAGCCAACAACCGCTCCATGTCTGGAAGCCTGGACAAATCTTTTCGAAATTTAAGTGCAAAAGGTAGATGGACCCCCTGACAACAAATCTATATATTAGGAGATATGCGGAACAGATGTCAATAGATAGATGCACAAATGGGAAAATGAAGATATCAGTACGCAATTTTTTTTCTCTTTTCCAATAGCACTCCCCTTTATTTTTAACTATCTGATAGCAGCGTTAAACAGATCCCTGAACCTGACCCCAATTTTCAGCTGCAAATATGGAGAATACTAAAGTCAAGTATGACTTTTCACTGTTTTCCTTTCTTGGCAAGAGCTGAAAATGCACTTTTTCTGCAAGTATCTTCTACCTTATGCACTAGAATTGTCTCCCCCCAAACCACCCCCACCCCTATTTTTGGATTCTTGGCAAAGACGCACAAATCACGGTGACAGTGAAAAGAATAGAGAGTTTACCTTGAGTCCTGCTAAAGCATCCTGACGTTCTTTAATGGATTCCACGTGATATAAAGGCCTTGCAAGCCATGTTTTGAGTAACCTCTTTCCAAATGCTGTCACACAATGGTTCAACTGCGCATATAATGTCCTACACAGACAAGTAAATCACCTAAATATTAGGTCAAAGGTATTGACGTTGAATAGTTATATACAAAGTACGAACACGCCAAGATTACCCTGAAGGGTCTCCTGTTCTGCTATTCTCAAATATCTCAAGATTCTCCAGTGCAGCTGCATCAAGCACCATGTATGGCTTTTGACCAATATCACTGAAACCAGAGCACGGAAGCAACTCAAACTTTGCAAATCTGAGCAAAGTTTCATCCAGAAAAGTTTGCTTCAGGTAGAAAAGAGTGCCTCCAAGAGCTGAAAGCGCATAGCTTCCATCATAACCTGCATTCACAAGCTCTGACAATGCATTTGGTAGGGATCTGAAGGCCTCCTCTGAAGAGGATCCACTAACATGCAAATTTGCTTCATTACTACGCCTGTAGATAGCCTTGACTTCAGAGACAGTTTTCTCAGCATCCCAGAATTCCAGAAGGGGAACCAATTCGTTAACTAAAGGACTTCTTGTGTGTCTCAACAGCGCTGTCTCAGTTTCAAGGCTAAGAATTTTAGCAGGCTTTATAATTTCCACTGGCCTTAATTCAGACAATAGACAACACAATGTACTGCACTCTGGATCATCCTGAAACTGATAACATAGAGGCAAGCTTATTCAGGTTAAAAGAATCAAGATGACAGACTTGGCTCATAACATAAACAACCAATTAAAAAATAAAACAAATAACCAAGTGTTGTGTTTGCTTTTGTCAGACTTACATTGTCCCTCACAAACATGCAAAAACTAGAACTCTAATACACACCCAAATAACGTGAACAGTCATCCACATGTCCACGCAGTAGGGCCGTGCTCTATTGGCCCTTGGGTGCAAGAAACTGCTAAGCCACTCAGCTCAAACCACCAAATTTTCTCAACCGTGTTCACTTACGTCCACATCTTTGGAACAGATGAGGAGTTTTTTGATCAATGACTAGTAAATTCCACTCAAAGCATGAAACTAAAAGCACAGAATCCCTAACTTCAGATTCAAAACTGACCTGACCAAGGATAATCTTGCTTGTAGCAACATCAACCACACAAATGCCAAAGATGCGCTCCTGCTGGTTTGCTGAAGTTCGACAGCTTTCAGTCACCGCCATCAAGTAAGAAGGTTCAGGGTTCGATGAAATTGTCTCTCCCTCAGTTATTGTTCCTTTTGTGACCACAGCACATATTTCCCGTCTCACAACCTATATAACAAAGGTAGATGTTAACCTTAACACAGCCAAAGATTTCCCACAAAGAGAATCTTTATTGATCTCTTGAATAGAATATGACCTTGTCTTTAGAACCTTTCTCCTTGCGACGAACCTCCAGCTGTTCAGGGGTCTCTGTCTGCTCGACAACAAGAACCCGATAGCCCTGCTCCATCGAGAAACTCACTTTATTAATGATTCAAGTATGATGGGCTGATCAGCCAGATACATAAGCCCAATATACGGAAGTTTGAGCTTCAAGCTTAAATAAAGGCTTAAATAGTTAAATGGTCCTTACAAAATAGAGTCGGTTTCATTTTCGTCCTTATAAAAAATTTTGTGTCAATTTCGTCCTTTCAGTTTGTGACTCAGTTCAATATCACCCTTGCCATCAACTAGTGGATTCACCCTTGCCGTCCTTCCAGTTTGTTACCCAAGTTTTTAATGCAAATGGTTTAAGGTTTTCCGCCCAAAAGATGTTATTTACTACAGGAACATCATTAGTTTATACAGTACTAATTTGTATCATCAGTTTATATACTAATTTTTTCAGTGGGGGACAATTTTAAAGTGTGCGTGGTTTTTTATACCTTTCACCTACCTTTTTCTCTGTTAAAAAATGTCTGTTTTGTACGCATTTGTGGTCCCCTCTTTGTATGCATTTGGGTTCAATTTGAAACGGCTCAACGGTCAATGCACATGGCCTTTGGCCACGTACCGTGGTTTTTTCGCCGTTTAAGGCTGTTTAGGCCTTCGGAAACTCAAATTTGCCGTTTAAGGAAATATTTGACTTGCTAATAACAACTTGGGCAAGAAAAATCCGAATTAAGTCGTTATTTTGGGAGAAGTCTTACAATTTTCTCTATTTTCTAGTTTTGCTATTATTCTGAATTTTTTCATTTTTGGTAATTTCTGTTATTAATTGATTCGGTGTCCGTTTTGAGGCCAATCAATTAGAGTTAGGGTTTTTCTAGCCTCCGGGGCAAGATAGTGATTGATTATTATTGAATGAAAAGAGTCAAGAGATCGTTTTCTCTAAACCTATATCGTTTGTGATTTTTTTTGTCGCACGTTCATAATGTAATTGAATGGCAGATTGATCTTGTGCGTCTTTTTTTTGGTAGAAAACAATGTTGGTAATATTGGGGGAAGAGACGTGGGCCAGGTAGGTACCAAATAAGGCTTCCGTTATCCAAGTAGGCGAATTCCGTCCACTGGTTGACGGCAAGGGTGACATTGAACTGAGTCACAAACTGGAAGGACGAAATTGACACAAAATTTTTTATAAGGACGAAAATGAAACCGACTCTATTTAGTAAGGACCATTTAAGTATTTAAGCCTTAAATAAAATGATGGTGGGCAAACCTTTCGAGCCAACTTCTCTACATTCAGTGAAAAATTCTTTTCAGGAAATCCACAATGAGGCTGTTCTCCCTGAAAATGTGATTGGATACCAAACAAATAAATCAAGAGAGAAATACTCCATCCAAATAACCGCCTAAAGGCCCTAAGCTATCATGACTCAAGAGAATATGGTATGTATCTGCTTTGAGGTTGTCCACTGGTCTTCCCCATTTTAAAATTTTAACAGGCTTTTCCAGAAAAGAGTCTAACAATTTAACGTCAAGACTCAAGCCTAGTGAGAAAAAAAATAAGGTCAGCTTGTGCACCTTTTGAAAAGAGCTACTAAACCTAATTCTCGTTCAGGTGAAGGAAGAATGTTCATTCTAACGCTAAATTGAGACTCAATCTGGAGGGCTGATTAGATGAAATCTCAAGCCATGTGCTGAATGAACTTGAACCAGCTGATACCTTCATATACTGCAAATCAAGTTCTTTCGCTCCCACGTGTGCATCCATTTCGAAAAGCTCATAAAACTTGCCCATCTGCTCCAACAATGATAAAATGGTTATTATTTCATTGGATGAATGCGACTATGCGAGTAACTAGTTGAAAGTGACATTACGTAGCTAGAATCATCCCCCAGTAACAATAGCCATTACCTTGAAAAATAGAACCTTATCCATATGCTTTGACTTGAACTCCCACCATTGTCTCTATAAAAAAACCAAATGACCCATATTAATGAACTGTGTTACAACATAACAAACAAATCCCCAAACTAACTGTCATCTAATTATTACCTGGCCACCACTTAAGCTCTTAGAAAAATCAGGGGGTAAGTAGAGAGTCCTTGGATCATAATTCACATCTCCAGGACGCCTTCTATTAGCATCCCTACGCTCTCTGCGGCAGCAACAAAGTAAGTGGTGGTGGATCCACATAGAAAGTTAGCGCATGACTGAAAAAAGAATTATGGAAGACCATGGAAGGAACAAAGCATAGCAATGTTGGATGATTTTCTTTTCTGAAAGATCAATGCAGGATGATTAACTCAGTAAAAAGCAAACTACGAGATGCAGTATGAACTTACTCCCCAAGGAAGTGCAACTTCTGTCTTTCGCGCATGCCAAACCTTTCTGCTGCATCCCCCACTAAAGCATCATGCACAACATGAGACCCCTTTCCGCCTACAAAAAGGATGTTAACATTCAATACAAAGCAACATTCAAGCTTATGCTTAAGATGGACTAGGAGTCCATAGCGGTAGCCTACTGCCAGTAGCAGAGTGGGTAACATTAAAACACAGGGAACGCATGCCATGAACTACGAATATTACGAGCTCTTATGAAGAATGAACGGCAGAATGGTAAGAAAACAAATAAAGACAGTCATGAGAACCTTTATTTTTAGAGAATCGAATAGATATCCAAATTGCATATATAAAGTTGTATTGCAACCATGTCTTTTTGTGTGTGTGTGTGTGTGTGTGTGTGTGTGTGGGGGGGGGGGGGGGGGGGGGGGGGGGGGGGGGTGGGGGGGGGAAGGGGGTTTGGGTTTCAATTTACTTAAGATGCCAGTTACAGTTAGTCATCAAGTAGAGAACCAAGCAAGCATACACCAGTGAGGCTCACATGTAGAAACAAACATAACTGAAATGCAAAGAAATAGTTCCATCATTTGCTTAATGACTAAAATGTTCTCACATGGTTATTTCCCCTCCAATTTCAATTCCATTTCGCTTTAAAATGAAATAACACCTTATAAGACTCCGTGACTTACTGCCATTATCTTTGGGCTCCACCATTTTGCCTCCATTGCCATCTAAAGCACTCTTGCTCTTCTTACTAGAACCTAACTGCCCTCCACTTGACTTCCGCTTTTTTAATTCTGAATTCTTGGCCGGAGTTCGTTTTGCTATTTTCACATCATTGTCTTCCTCCTCGAAATCCATACCATCCAAAACATCCTCCGCTGCTTCTGTTTCGCCATTCTTATCCCAGTCTTCATCAGCCGAATCATCATCGGCACTGCCACTTTCCGCCTCCGCCGCATTGGTCACCGCCTCTCCTTCATCATCTTCAATGACCGAGACGCGGCGCAGCCGGCGGAACCTTCTGGTAACTTCCTCCACCCACTCAAACTTTTCTTTAGCGAGATCCAAAAGCTCCTCATCGGCATCGTCGTACTGAATCAGATGCTTACGGGAGATTTTATCAAAAGACTTGATCGAACCTTCGTACCAAGACTGATCAAGTGGCCAGTAAATTTTAATCCTCTTGTTGACGACCTCATCGCCGTACAATATATTGGTGGCGTCGGGTGTTGGATGGGAGGACGGAGATGAGTCGATGAGTAGGAGGGGTTTGTCGAGCTTCTTTTTCTTCTTTTGTTTGGTCTGAAGAGGTGAAGGAGTGGTGGGGCTGGGGCTAGGGCTTCGTTTAAGGTTGGAATTGGGTTTAGGGTTGGATATTGTAATAGGGGTTTGTTTGGAGAGAAGAACGGACGGGGAAGGGGAAGGGGATGAAGATGAAGAGGAGGACTTGGTGAAGAAAGATGTGATTTGGCGTTGTTGGTTCACCAGCGGCGATCGGCCATTGGTGGGGCGACGGGAAGCCATGGAAATGAACGCAGAGAGAGAGAGCGAGAGAGGAAAGGGTGGATGATAAAAGAGGGAGGGGGGCTACATGCAAATGCAAATAGAGTTGAGGAAGAAGGCGGGAAAGTGGGGGGGGGAAATCCGCGGGGGGAAACGGCGGGAGTTTGGCGGGAATATATGGAGGGTTTGGGTAGCCTCCTATGCAGCAGCGCAGTGCGCATCCTTCCATCACTCCTTGTCGGTGCTATGTTTAATGTGCCAAGTGCTGTGTGTGAACCGTGCAAAGTGCAAACGGTTCGTTTTCTGCTCTCTCCTCTTTTTTTCCTTTTTTTTTTTGGCTGAATAATATAGTGGAATATTTGTTTTAGGGAATTGAATTTGTCATTTTCTTTTTTTTTTAATGTCACTTTTCTTCTCTTACAAAATAAATCATTTTTATGTAAACACAAATAAGAGTGGCATTAACAAAAAGAGAAGTAGCAAAATTACTTCCCTTGTTTTACTAGTACTTAATTTTCGCATCCCCTAGCAAAAAAAATTTTTTGAATCATATTGTAATTCTAATTTCTATAAGTTTTACGTTTTGTTCATATAAATAACCTAGGCCCCATCCCTAGGCTGAGGCTCCATTCCAGACGCAGTAGTACTGAGAGTGAGGGAGAAACCATAGCAAAACAAAATTTGTGGATGTGAAAATACTACTCCACTGGTATTAAATAAATGTGCACATCGATATTCTGGACTATCAATGAATAAAACAGAGTAATATGCACAAAAATTAAATTGAGTCTCTAAGTCTGTCCTCTCTGATGATGTCACTTGGCTTTGATTTGGAAGCATGGTTTCGCAGTATAACATGTGTGTAGGGGAGGCACTGTTTCAGTGGTATTCTAAGAGCATTCACTTTATGCATAATGCCAAGAATTAGGTCCGTCTCCAATGATTAAGAACTACATAGATTATGTTGTTGTTGCACTAGTATTAAACAAAACAACTTCCATCGGTCTTGTGATTTCCAAAACAAGTTTGGTACAAGCTGAGCTTTCTCCATAATTATAAGTACACAAAAAATGCACCTCGAAATTACCCCAAAAAATATATATATTTGTACAGTTGATTATTTATCTTCTAAAATAAATCAAATCTGTACCGTTGATTTATCTTCTGAAATGAATTAATATCGTTGATTTATTTTTTCAGGGTACATTTTCTATTTACTTTGCATTACCCATTATTTTTAACAAATGACTATCAATAGATAACCTTAAACATTCTAAGAAAAACTCCTTGTCTATGATTGTTCCAATAATGGAAGAAACTTCAAGAAAGAGAAACTGGCCCTCTGTTTTCTTCCATTTTTCCTTTTTACCACCAATTCAAAGCAACCCTGTAGCTACTAACAGCAGTTATTTTATCTAAGTTACAGATTAGATTCTTGACAACTATCTAGGAAATCCCAATTGTTTCTTACAATTTCAACTGTAGTTAAAGGATCTCTCTTTAGAAAGGTGGAGGAAATATCGACAAAATTTTACATAAACATCTTCACAGAAACCATTTGATGACTAATCACCTGCCTGGCTCGGGGAATAGTTTCACAAAAGAGGACGAACTAGAATAACAACGGATCTTGTTCACAGGTGGAAGCCTAGTTGGTAGGTTCTTTGCTTCCTCCATACGAGACTCAAGTTCGGTGCCTGGGACGTCTTTGTTGGGAGATGGCTTACTACTTCCAACTAGTACCTTGGTGGTGCTGTGGTGACGGTCTGTCTTCACGGGCAGTAGTTATGGCTCAACCAGACATTCCACTGCGGGTAAGGAGCGGGTAAGGAGCACCTATGGTAACGCCGGGAGGTTGCTACACAGGTTGCCCCCTCCCCCTCCCATTTATTTTCTGATTAAAAAAAAAAAAAAAACAGCCGGATCTTGTCCCCGAATTGGGAGGATTTATGTTCCTCTGTGACGAGTAAATGCCCATGAAAATTACCATATTCCATCCCAATTTTGACAGTGATCTGCAAGAGTAGCTGCAACAAAGTGCCATCATGCACCAACCTGAACCACAGTTTGTAAATTTGGCTACCAGAAGCTGATACGTGATTAAACATGTAACATTGTCGTGCAGAGAAAAAAACACAGAACCCTTGTCTTAAACATCGAGTGACTTAAAACATTAATTTTAGTCTTGACA
>CM033792.1:939551-989551 GCA_019656835.1 Rhododendron ovatum | reverse complement strand
GTTCTCAAGCACGAGAGCAGCTTCTCATGCATGTTTCTGGTTTTAAGTTCAAGCTCAAAAACTGTGTACGGCTATTTCCGCTGCTTCTTCGACTTCACAGTAGCCTTTTCGTTGGTTTCATCATCTTCCGAAGAGGTATCATCTGTTTCATCGGGAACCTCATTCGGCACATTATGTTTAGTAATGAAGTCCTTCAGTATGGTCATGCTCTCCTCTTTCATCAAAACTAATTGCTCAGAAAGAAGTCCTTTGTTTGCCTGAACAGAATGCGTTTCTGATCCAAGGCAAAATACAGCTTTAACTCGAGGTTGAGGGGAAACAGTTTCACATGATTGAACCTCCATCATATATCCTCAAACTCCTGCATATCATCAATAAACCTCCATCTTACCCCCAAACAAATAGAAACACAAATACAGCAATCCTAAGGGTGTATCCTTGTAGATATTCTTTTGTATGGGCATCAACGGACTGTGATAAAGACTAATGTACGCAAGATACAAGTGGAGTATTAGCCATTGCCCCATTCAATCCTTAGCCTTGCGTCAATTTCACCAGAGTTGTCACAGTAAAATCTTAAATACAATGTTTTCTGTTTACCCTTTAAAATGTATATTTTGGTTCCCACCAACACCGGCCACTTAGAACTTTGATGGAAATTTCACTTGTGTACTTGCAGTACGTTTCACCATTCAGGAAAAGAGGAATGTAGGGACATCGGAGCCAACTAACTAAAGCAGTGTTCCAAAAGTCCGTCTAGGTGGCGCATATGCGTTAGGCAGCCACCCGACGCCTAGATTTAGGGTGTAGGCATTTTGTACATTAGTCGGGAATTAGTCAGCGACTAGTCAGTCGGTCTAGTCAGGGATAAATCAGCTACGCGATGGGTCTATTTTGTAATTTTTAGCCTTCAATGCGTAACATTGAAAAATATAGGGGTTATATGTTATTTTAGAAAACAAAAATATGTATCATATACCGAATTTATGCGTTAAGTACTAGACATCATTGTGTTTTGACCTTTGAACATCAACCTTGGTATTTGACTAGTTATTTTTTACTAGTTACTACTTTTTACTAGTTTGTTACTATTTCTTTATAGTCTTATATCATTTCTTACTCAAACTTTGGGAGAGGTGGGGAGATTTATTTATTTTTAGAATAGAAAAACCAACAAATCTCCAAGCCCCTATTAGTCCCTGACTAGTCGGCCTAGGCCCCTCTTTCACCCGACTAGCGCCTAGTGGTTTTTAGAACATCGAACTAAAGGAAGCATAAACACGGGCCAAGGCACCGAAGCTGGCCAAATAATACAGCACCAAGTAAAAAAAAAGCTATGAATTTAGAATGCGAATTAAAAAAAAGAAAAGGAATTCATAATATGACATAAGCATGGTGTTCAGAGCCCATCAACTAAAAGCAGAATAAAGCTAGCTAAATAATATGCACGAAGTAAATAGGAGTTCTCAATTCATATATGTTGCACAATTCTGATATAGTCCAAACTGCGACAATAAACAAGTTTATTAGGGTTATGAGAAAATAAACAAGTTTAAACTTGGCGTATCAGGTTATGATAAAGGTTAAACTTGTATCTTATCTAAACGATTCATCTTTTTGTTTCATTTTCTCTTGTATATAATGAAAATATATGGAAATTAGTTAACATGACCCCGGCAGTGTCGTATCCTCCATTTTCTGAAAATTTGAGTCTCTAGCGTGTCCGCATGTGTCCTTGTCAGTTCTACATTTAAAAAACCAGCTGCAAGTACATGTAAGTGCAAAAGTTCTCACTAAACTCCAAAGACAATGCGGCTGTCGGATTTTGGATTATATCAGAATTGTGCAACATATATGAATTAAGAGCTTGTTTGGCATCTGCAAAAGTGAAGGTAGTTGCCGCGAGCTAAACCTCCTCCCCTGGTTTTACGTGCAAGTCTAAGGTTTTTAGTCCCTTTGTGTGCCAACAAGTTACTTGTCCCACTCGATTTTGACCCGGCAGCATAATCTTTGCCACAATACTTACAAACAGCTCATACAACAAAGCTGGAGGATGCGAAGCCATGGTCTAGAAAAAAAACCTAACAACAAAGTAAAAAAAAAAAAACGGTTCAGCCGCACCGCTTGAGAAGATCGAAATAGATACCTCAGAAGTCAGAACCAACACCCAAAATACAGTCCCGCCACCTAACAGCTGCAGTTAGAAATATTCAAAACATTAACCACTTCAAATTTGACAATCTCTTTTTTGACACTCACCACCATAGAGTTACAGCCATCGTCAAAGAAAAACCATCCACAATGAAAGAACATGGGAAACAAGATTGCAGAGTCCAATATATAAAAACAGCAAAGAAACATCTGGATGTGTCAACCTAATAATTTGAATAATTAAAACTTCCAAGCCTTTGAATAATTTCATAATGAATCATACGTGGATAATACACCATCGAGAATAAGCCGCAGAGAGAGAGAGAGAGAGAGAGAGAGAAAGAGATACCAGTTTACAGTCGAGAATCAGTCCGACATCAGGCGAATCGTGCGATGATGGAGAGAGAGAGAGGTGGACGGGTGCGGGTCACCGCCGGAGAAGGAGGAGATGTTCGGAGAGAGACGGAGAGGGAGACTGGAGAGGAGGGAATCGGTATGTTAGGGTTTTGGTAGAGAGGAGCCGTGAAATTAGGATGAGGTTGTATTGTTAACCTCCGAGAGGATTTTTTTTTTTTAAATAGAGGACGGTTTGGTTTGAATCGGCCTGAACCGGATCAGTCAGAATTTGCATTTTTAGATTCATCACATTTGTAACATGCCTCGGTTTGGTTTGCGCTGAACAAATGTGAAAAAAATTTGAGCTCCTATGTTTCTTTTTTTTGATATTTTGGAGTCATTTGTCTATAAATTCTAGATTCTGAATTGTAAAATGTGTACAATCATTTTATAATTTGTAAAAGTACTTAAATAATATTTGACACAATACACTTTATAAAAGTATAATGTTCGAAAAATATTATATTATTTTTTGGTCATTTTATAAAAGTTTTCATATGCACATGTTGTTTACACCCATTTTTTGGCTAAAAATTGGAAAATGGATTTACAAGTTAAAAGGGTGGCCTTAAGGGTCGAGGCTCTAGCCTTGAAAGGCCTCACAACCAGTAGCCCACGAATTTGGGCTGGTTCTTGAGAAATGTTTGGCCCAAGGTTGGAATTAGTCCACTAGGCTTGAGTATCTCGTCCAGGCCTGACCCAAATTCCTAGAAGTAACAAGGCCTGCGAAATAGGCCCAAAACATTAAAAGCCTTGGTTTGTTTTCACCGGGCTTAGGCTTAGAAGGCTTACAATGGACAAAGGCCCATAAATTGCCACAGGATCAGGCCCAATTGATGGATAGGCCCGCTGCTTTTAAAGCCTCAATAAAGGCCTGTAATTGGGAGGAAAAGGCCTGAAACTGCTCACAAACAGCTCAAAGGCCTAAAATGTTCCTGTCAGACAGGTCTGGGTAAGCTGCTCACAAGCAGCTTAAGGTCTGAAGCCGGTGGGACCCCACTCTACAACATGAAGCAAGGCCAGCAACAGGTGGCGTGCATGCAGCCCTGGGAGTTGCAGGCAAGTGACTCATGCAAATCTCAGCAAGCAGCTCACCCAGGCCTGATTGAACCTTTGTTTCTGGATCCTTCTTCCGTGGAAAGTCAACCTCAAAGGAGTTAGAGGGCCCACAAAAGATGCAAGGTCCAATAAAATGGTAGGAAGGCCTAGTGAAGTATGGGATGTCAGCTGTGGTGGGCCCAGAGGAAGACCATTCAAGCAATAGCTTGAGTATAAAAGCAGCTCAAATGGCCTGGATGCTGCAGGGACTGAAAATCCTTTTGCCAAATTTTATGCAAGGAGAGAGGGGTTTTCAAGCTTTAGCCATGTCTCTTAGAGTAAAGAGCACGTTTTGATCAAAAGAAAGACCTTTCATTGGAGCATTTGGAAGCAGCTCCAAAGGGGCTACTTGGCAGCCATGCATTAGAGCATTTTGAAGCAGCTCAAGGCCTGTAACTCATATAAATCACAATTCTGGAGGTTTTGGCAAAGGTCCACGACCAATTAAGCCCACGACTTACTCAAATTATCTTTCAATTACCTTTACTTTCCAGTAAAATTTGTATTCAATCTAGCTAAGCCTAGATTTTATTTTGTTTCTTTGTAGCCAGACTTTATTAAACCATTAATACAGTCCTTTTATTTATGTTTTAGGCCTTGCTTTACTTTTCTTTCCATTTTCTAACAATGGTTAGGAAATTTTAAGTCCTTTGCATTAAAGCAAACCACGAACCTCCTCACGGTCTCCACCCTTAGGCCGTGCACTTTCGTTTGATCAGAAATAAGATTGAGGCTTCCGGGCCTTGATACAATTTTGGGCAGCAATTATGCCTTGGCACGCCCCGCGATTACAAAGCCGATTCAGTTTCGCGCATTTTTGTGAGAAACACAAGTATAGGGATAGGTCTCGTAAATTAGCATAAATTGGATGAGTATATTTGCACTTGCACAACTTAACTTAATAAATAAACAAATGCAAAATACAAAAAGCTTCTCTGAAATAGTTTTTGAAATCTCCAATCTCAAAACTATTTTTTCATATTGCATTTCCGTAAAATGGATTCTCAATTAATCCACATAAATCTGGTTTCGAAACCAAAAGGGGAAATACCTCTTGGCACTTCGGATTATTTTTTTCAAAATACGGCAAATTTATGCTTTTCAGGTAAACGAGAAGTAGCCTGTGCTGTGCCTTTCTCTCGGATGCATGTTCTTGACAAAAGAATGATATTGCTGAAACAATCTTCAAAGAAGACATTCCACTGTGCACTTATTCATCCCCCAGAAGGGAGAAGAACCAAACGACCTTAGCAGTTGTCACAAAACTTTCTTCAGTTGAATTCATCATCCAACTAGATTAACTGCTTCGATAAAAAAAAAGAAAGAAAAGAAAAGAAAAAAGCTCGATTAACTACTGAACTTGTGAACTCCACGTCGCCCATTAAAGCTCAATATCCAGTAAATGCATTACAAGCAACAGATCTCTGCCTCTTGGCAAAATACATTTAGTGTCTTCATTAGTCCACCCTTAGGACAAATAATATGACAAACTGTAGATAACTCTGCAAATTCTGCATTAGCAGCCTTTCCAGAATTACAAGTTCCCATTCGGTTTATGACTTCATTTTTCCTCAGGAAATCTGGACCCGAGTTTCCTGCCTGCATAGGGGAGATGGTCTTGCAACCAATTTTGGCTTTTCATCAATTCAGCACTAGTTTTCTTGCCCTTGCTCTCCAAATTTTGATGTACTTGCTGCCTCTAAGTGCCCCTTACATTTAAATTCCTTACAACATTGGAGTAATAAACTTTTCAAAACACACACTTGAGAAACTAATTAACCAAGATGTCCTACATTCTGCAAACATAATACACAGATAAGTAATTGTCAGCCAGCAAAAAATTTATCACGCATCAATGAATCGGATGTCGAAGGTATTTGGATGGATCTGCCACACATTTAGGGCTGCATATTCCTCTAAGCATTCTTTCAACTGGGCCTCGCTGTATCCCTGACCAGAACACATCCATTTCAAACAATCAGAGACTACAAGAAGTTGAACCATGCAAGACTAAGAAGCTACGTCATTTCTTTCAACTGGAATCCCCTGACATTATACTAAAGTTTAGAAAACCGGGGAAGGTTTTTGTTTTTATCTTTTAATAGTTTCAAGAGTTCGAGTAAATAATGAATTCAACCCATTACATACATGTGACAGCTTTGAAAAATGCTAAGAAAGAAAGAAATAGAAGCACTAAGCAAACACTCAGGCAGTGTCCACACTCTACGCATCAATCAGACTTTAAATTTATCTGATCCAAAAGCCAATTACAAATAGGACAATCCTAACACAAGTTAGAAAATTGACATTGCATCCAAACTGAAATAAGTGAATCAGTCCACATGATAGCCAAGATAGGTCAAAGCGATCACACAGAAGAGGTTTACACAATATGAACACATATGGTTTATCGATGTCCATGCATGTGCGACTATGGATGAGGAGGTTTCAGCAAATGGAAAATGCTATATGCACTTGACTTCCTGTTAGGTGGTTTCTTTGAGTCTTCCACACAGAGTTCAAATTACAAATAAATCTCAAGCAACCAAACTCCATGCTTAGGGATTTGGACTATAGTGGCACTTGTAGAATTTGTTGTATTCACTCATGCTTTGATCTACTTATTCTAGAACAGCATTGATCCCCAAACAAAGCACCCTTGTGTTCTGAGGTAAGACATTATGACTGCTATCTTATTGTAGGCCTATTATGCTTAGAGATTTGAACTATAGTGGCACTTGCAGAATTTGTAGCATTCGCTGCAAATCTTTTATTCCAGAAAACAATTCATCTTAATGACGTATATTCTTGTTCGTACATCCCTCATCTAACAATTCTTCAATTCCATGAAATACAAATGTTCCATGTTTTTCGGGGGTGAATTTGCCCATTTTACATATACATCCCAATAGAGTAACTGAACCCGATTGTGGGCTTCTTGCAACTGCTTTGACCTCCATTTCAGTTTTCTAATGCACAAAGTTGAATACAAATATAACTTAACAGAATAACCCCAATCCAAGTAGTCACTGACCTTTCTAGAAATCCAGTTAAGTGCATGAGCATAGCTGACATCCATCTTGTTTGTCCTTGCTGCTTCATCTCGCAAAATTGAATAAATATCTGAGATTGCGTCCAGCCCAGATCTTTGGCGATCCTCTGAGTACAAAGAAAACTTTGACATCTGCATTAGTCTAAGCGCCTCATCCACATCACTCTGAGCAACTGTATCTGAGAACCGAAGTCTTGCAAGTGCCTGTAATCAAATCGATCAAATTTAAGGGAAAATAAAATTAGTGAACTTGGAAACTACCTACCATAATCACCTATAATTCTCCATCTTAAAGACTGGGCATCCCAAATATGCTATACCTCCCCACAACATATGTACTATACGTTTATAGTTGGACATTTGCTCTAACCTAGTCCAAGGGTTGGGGGAAGGGAAGGAGGTGGGAGCTATGTTACCTGGAACGCAGATCGTTCCGGTACAAGGAACGGGAATGGAAACACAGTACTACACATGCTTAAATTGTGGTACGCTAGGGGCAGGCTTCTATGGATAACAAAACTGGAACTTACTCTTGTAAGAGATAAACATCTAGTGAAACTAAATATTGTTTGTCAAATTATTCAAACAAAACACATTTCTAGGAGCATAACGACTGAACTTTTTACAATTTCTCCCACTGAAATTCCATTCTCTCTATTTTGACCATAATAAGTTGACATTTTGGGGAAAACTAAGGGGATCGCTTTGGATCGCTAAATTTACCATTTTGGAACGGTTGTGTACCATGTTTGGAACGTTCGTACCAAAATGTAATTTGCTAATTCTTACCATGGAAGAAACTATTAGCATAGCACACTTGTTAGAAAACTTACAGCTGATATCCGGAGAATACTGAGCAGAGTTCTCACAGTCGTATAGGAATGGGGACTGTTTGATTTGGCTTCATCTTGTCGGATGCCTGAATATGCACTAGCGATATACTCCTCCAGCTCTTTTGGGATGGAAGGAGACAGTTTTCTTGCAGCTGAAATGTATGCCCTGGTATATGTGAACAAGAAACTGTATCAAATGCTACCAAGGTATCTATTTGTTTTTGGTTGCAGAATGGGGGAATTATTGATATTTATCAGGAAATATCATCAGAATCTGGCATGAAAAATACAAAAAAATATATCATCATATATGACGATTAGAAGGATTAGAAAGATTTACCGAATAACAGATGGTTCAAGAGGAGTGAACCCAAGAGAAGGAGATTCTTTGTTCTGGTGGACATAGACAACATGCCTAGCCATTTCAAGATCACTATCCATATCTGCTCGATCTAAGATTAGCCACAGAATATCAAATCTTGATAAAAGAGCTGGAGGGAGATTAATATTCTCAGCAGGAGTTCTTCGTAGATCATATCTTCCCCTATGAAACAAAAATAGGCCATCCCAAATTATTTGTTAATATCATATGATGCCGTCACTAGACTATGTTATTATACCAATAAATTAATCGGTTTTATTTTGCAGGAGGCTGCCTTAGAGCATATGATAAGAAACTCAAAGGGGATATAAGCACTACTGCTCAGAAGAAGGCATTATTTGTACCAAGCTGGATTTGCAGCAGCTAGAACAGCAGTTCTTGCATTAAGAGATGTAGTAATTCCTGCCTTGGCTATGCTAACAGTCTGTTGCTCCATTACTTCATGTATGGATGTACGATCTGATTCATCCATCTTGTCAAACTCATCAATAGCACAAATACCCATATCTGCTAGCACCTGAAAGAGGATTGAACCACATAATATCATTAGAAAACTCCTTCCTCTCTTTCTTTCCCTGCTGTCAAGAAGTAGGGTGGACTTGTGAGGACAATTAATCAAAGCTAGCATTTCCTCCTAACCAAACCGAGCCTTTTGTCCCAATCAATTGGGGTCGGCTTCATGAATCTTACTTTGAGCTCTGTCTAGGGCTACCTATTCACTTAGATTTAGTAAGCCCAAAGCATTTCCTTCCTTCTTTCTTTATTTTTATGTGTTGCCAATAAGTAGGTTAGTTAGTAAACAGTTTCCACACAGCAGCATCAGTGAATTATAATACATACACGACTGGAGACTCTATACACGTCATCTTGTTCAACATCCTCATTTTGAAAGGGATATTCTTTTTCCTTTTGTTCTATTAGGGTGTTAATATATGCTATTTTAACACAATTTTACAGATAAATTTGATGCCAAAAGAGGGGTATAGTCTCACAAGAGCTCCTCCTTCTAGGACCATCTCATTTGTCACGGGGTCTTTTTGAACAGCAGCAGTTAAACCAACTCCACTGCTTCCTTTTCCTGTGGTATACACTCCCCTTGGTGCAACGTTTATTATGTGCTTGAGAAGCTGGCTTTTTGCAACCCCAGGATCACCCATCAAACAAATATGTAGGTCTCCTCTTATCTGCATCCATAGATTTCTTCAGTCAGATTGATCAGATGTCATAGCAAAGAAAACCAGATAAGCTTATGAAATGATGAGTGATGCCTAACAAATGACAAAGGGTAGCAAAAACAATGTACTCCCTCCATCTCTTTTTCAAGTGTCCACCATCAACATCATTACATTTTAAAAAGGTTAACTTTCCAAAAACACACTTTAATTAAAGCTTTTCCAGCATACATTATACCAGGTTTTACCCATTCACTTTTAGAAATTGACACTTATTTTGGGACAGCCAAAAATGGAAAGGTGGACACTTAAAAAGGGATAGAGAGAGCCTAGAACAACGAGAACAACAAAGATGCCATTGAAGAGAAAAGGTAATCATCCATCTTTGTGATACTGCTCACAAATTAATATCTTCCGAGTTTTAATAAGCCGACTGAAGCACTTTAAATCGATAAGCAGTATTCAGAATTTCAGATTGCTAAGTTGCCAAGATCAATGTCGAAAGAAACAAGATCTCTTATAGAGAAATGAATTTCTACCCTAGCCACTTACCTTCATTCCATCTTTCAGCTTTCGATGAGGAGCACCCACAAGGAGAAGTAGAAGGGCCTTCTTAATATCTTCATGCCCAAATATTTCCGGAGCCAAGGATCGGGCCAGCTTATTATAAATATCACCATCCTCAGCCAATCGGGCAATTTGTTCTTCCTCATCTCCTTTAAGTTCATACCTGTCAATTGCAATATAACCAACTCAATCACATCTGCTGACCGGTTTTTAACCTAACTAAGATGCATTTTCAGTAAAGCACAAAAAACAGATCCGTATGACATCAGTGCAACATATCCGCACAAGATAGCAAGTTTCTTAGAACAGTATTAATGGTATATCTTCCGTAAATTATTTTTCACTGAAGAGTGTTTTTGTATGCTTTACACATTCGTACACTTTATTCACTATGCCGTTTAAGAATTTTGGCATTTACAATTTTTGTTTTAGTTGTCTCTATCAGCAAAACCCAATCAGAAATATCTCTCATAACTTCACAACCAAATTTTTAAACATTGACCTCTTGAGTACGATTTTGGCTATACCAAAACATTTCTCCGTGTTTTCATCTGAGAAAAGATACAAATCTGTCTAAATTCCCCTTCGCCTTTCAAAAAGACTGATCTTGCACTAAATATCTCCATACCATACAGCACGATTCTTACATTCACAATGCCATGGAGACCCTTAATTCGAAAACTAAAGGTAACCATCAAGAATGTTTAGACAAATACAAATATCTGATTTTAGAGAGAGATAATTAGAAGGAATACCATTTTTGCATCAACACCCGCCAAAGGATGCACAGTTTAAATGGTCAAAGTCAGATAGGAAACATAGGACAATGAAAAATGTAAAAAACTAGAGTAGAAACTTTTTAAACTGTCAACAAAAGAAACTGAGTTCGAGTTCAATGAAATAGGTGCAAGGCAGCAGGTGAAATGGCCAGTACTTTATTAAAAGTTCCATAAGGCTAATGAAGAGCTGGAAATGGCTTACTCCTCGTATTTCTTCTTGAAATGGGAAACAGACATGGCCTCCAAGTATGTATCTGCCACTAAACCAGCTCTCATTGCTCTAAATCCAGTGTAAGGAATTGGAAGAAAAATCCCTGACAACTCAACAACATCGCCAGGAGCTACCTGAGAAATTTCAAGAAACAATGCAACATGAAAATAACAATTATGGATGTTGCAGGCATACAAAAGAGAGCTAAAAAACAATCTACAAAACGCGCCACACTTTTAAATATTGACAGAGATGGTAGTGCCTGCTATCAACAGGTAATGCATTACGAAAATTGTGGTACAAGGACAACATCAGACTACAAGCTTGCAAAATGTTTCACTTGAAATTCAACATTATGTATCTATTAAAAACATATACAAATCACCAACCTTCCTTGTAAGTTCTCCCCTACAGTGAACAGTCATTGTCCGCGGAATATGGCCTTTTGGAACGTGTTCAGCTAACTCTTGAATCTTAGCCTGAGATTGGACCACACATCATTAAATGCAGGAGGGAGGATAAGAAAACATTATTGTGTAAGAACCCAGCTCAATGAAGTCAAGCTAACTAGTTAGCGTATTACATCTAAAACAAGAGAAGAGCAAAAGTACCTCCTGAAACTTCAAAAATTTTGATGCCCTGAGCTGAAGAATGAGGTTCCCTTTTGTGTTGTTTGTCTTACAGCGTTTGGATGGGCATTCAAAGAGAGGCATAAAAACTCTTGCAGTTACCTCCTGTTCATGGTATATAATGTGAATCAAATAAATGTGTAACAACGAAAGACAGAGTAAATAAAGCAGCCACAGTTTATGTTCAAATTGAGATTGCTAGGATGGCATCTCATAGAGCAGGGTGAAGTTAAGGATCGAATTGCTGCATCTGTTTTGAGGGTAGGGATAAGGACGGTTTTGAGGGGTTGAAGTAATGGCAAGTGTAAACCAACCAAATCATAGCATGAAAAATCTTCTCTGGCATCTTGACTATAATGTATAGTATCATAAACTAGCAGAGGGAGATATGCATAAACACCTTCCATTTCTTACCTGGTAAATTTCGAAACCACATTCCTCACATGTATATACAGCTACCTGCATCAATGGCTTCACATCTGAACAACGCGTGACAATACCAGATATCCTTACAAGTTGGCCAATATAAGTAGCCTTAACCTCCCGAATAGTAGATGGTCGTCCCTTTGAAGATGCCCTAATATAAACCTCACTGGGTTCCATTTACAGAGGTCAAGTTAGCTCAAATTGTGGCATTCATGGCTATCAAGATGAGGAAAAAAAATATGCAATTCATATCAAAACTAGCGCCTGAAAAGTGAGAAGTTAACTCCTGAAGCTTACTAGAAACGCTTGATTTCTGGAGGCATCCTTTGACGGGGATCTGCACCGTCTGTATTCTCTGTTCCTTCCTCAGATCTCTGAGTCATCAAGATATCGTGATCATCATCTGGAAATGCCTCTGTTGGCTCTGGAATAAGCTCATCGATTGCATCAGCAAAAATACCAATGTAACGCCGAGTATTTTCCGTGACACGCCTGAGAAATTCTTCATCCAAGTCCTTGTACTGAATGGGGGGAAAAGGAAATCAGGGTTTGCAATGTCACATGAAATATACAGCCCACAGAATAAAGTTTAGCGACATTTACATTGAATAGGTCCTCGAGATCAATCTGGATCGCCTTGATTTTATGGTTTGCCACGTCTTGCTGATAGAGATACAAGAATTAGGGCAAAAAAGTCAGCCAACCATGGAAACAGTTTACTTTTGTTCTGTAAGTTGTGTTTTTGCAATTCTCCTGCATGTTTGGATTCGTTCTAATTCTAGTGCCTTTACTTGCTCTGACCGCTTTGGGAAAAGTAAGGGGGGATGAACTCACCAGGATTTTCATGTATTTGGGCTCACCATTTGCGTCGGCAAAGTTTGAAAGAAAATCCCGCGCGAGATCTGTAGCAATAAATAATTAAACAATTAATAGACAGACGCGGATTAGCTATGAAGAGACTAGAGAGAAAGAGAAGGAGAAAAATGCGTTGCGTTACCCTTGTCCCTGTTGAAGTCGAGATCTTTCATCGTTCCGTCCTTGCTGCACAGACGCACGCGGCGGGGGCAGAGAGAACGAAGAAGAGACAAGTGCCGAGGGTTTCAGGATTTGGCGCCAGCGGAAGGAAATAGCGGGGACGGGTTTTGGCGGGAAAAATAAAGGTTGAAGATATCGCCCGTTCGATGGTTTGACACATGTACGCTCGCGATCGGCGTTCTCGACATAACAAAAGCGCTTGTCTAATTTCTGTGCATCACTCAAAGCATGTACACAAGAATAGGTAAAGAGGCATTTGAGCTATTATAGCTCACCAAAATGAGAGAAGTTGTCCTACACCAGACTCTGTAAACACACTTTGGTAGAAAAGGCTCATGCCACTGTAGCTCTCTTCTTTTGACGAGGTACTGTTCACAAGCAAACTTGTAATTTATTAATTTCTCTCTCTGTGCGCGTGCGCAAATGAGAAAGTCGGCAAGGATCTGATCTACCGTCGTTTGGGTTTCAATCTTTTATCGTCTTCACTATTTCTCGCTCAATCTCTCATTTTTCTTCAACCTTCTTTGTCCTTTCCAATTGATTGAGAATCTGGTTTTGGGGGTGTAGGTTTTAAAGCACCGATCGACATCGATTTCAAGGGTGTTCCACTTTCTGCAAAAAGATCTACCAAAATGAAAAATTATGTGTTTACGTAAATAATTTTTCTACCAATATAGATATTGTTTGATAGATTTAATTAAGATCTTTTAAACGGTGCAAAAAAAATTGAAAAATTATTTTTCATTTTCATTATATTTGAATTTGAAATTACCTTCTTTTTTCAAAAAGTATTTTTATTTTTTTAGAGTGGAACACCTCCTCACACTACTCGCTAGTGGGAAATAAAATTATTCAGTGCCCACAGGTAAGCGGTGCACCGTGTTTTTCTCACCACACATTACCTAGTTTCCTAGAAGCCGATTAAAAAAAAAAAAACACTAGTTACCCAGAGACCCTGCCGAGCGGCACCCTTGCCAAGCGGGTGCCGAGCGATCAATCCGGCCGTTTATCTCGGAATCAACAGCCTGGATTGAAACATCTTTTTCTTTTTCCTTTTTTTAAATCAGTTCGATACCTTTACATCTGGGCCGTCCAAAACACTTTTAGACGGCCGAGATGTGTTCGGCACCCCTGCCAAGCACCCTTGCTTGTCAGGGTCTCCAGGTCCTAGTTTTGCTACTAGTAAAGTAGCAAGTATTTCGGGTAACATCACCGGTTGATGACCATTTTTTTTCTCTGGATCATGAAACTGGTTGACGGGTTATTCTCCCAGCACAAGTGGGGTGCTTATATATAGTTTGGTTTGGGTCTTTCGCATACTATGGACTCGGATATTTGTGATCCTGCACACAAACGTTCATTACTTGATAGTTTGAAGATGTTCATGAAATTCCAGATTTCTTTGCCATACTTCCTCGGAGCCCAATATTTACATCCGAGCAAAAAGACTTGGGCCACGTCCCACAAGAGACATGGGATGAACTAATAAACTACATAGCACCCGAATGTAGAAAAGGAGAAAATTTCATTTCAGAGGACTTCAGACGAATCATGCTTAGTTTGTATGCATATGATATCAGAGCAAACTATACCACAAACACTAGAAAGTCCAGAGGGAATAATGCTCGGGGCATCGTATTTCCAGTGAGGCCAAAATGACTACACATTACAAACTTCAACAAAACTGGACATCAAAGTTCCAAGAACTTTTGGGTGCAAATCCAGACTGAACGCTGCATCACCCAGTGCCACTTTCTTGATCATACTAAAAGTGGTAGTTTCGAAAACTTTGCTACCTCCCATGTAGGGAACCGTAGCGAATCCAAACAAGCTTGAACTTGGTTTGTCTAACTTTCAAGACATTATTGTTTACTTGAGATGCCTGTATGTCATTTGGATCATCAAACACAACTGCTGAAGCTAATGTGTGGCCCCTACAGCACAGAGCATTAGCATTACGGACTTGAAAATCCATGCAAGGACGAAGAAGCTGGGCTCTGTTCTGAGTTCTTGGCCAACTTTGCTTGTATGAGCTTGTCCAAGATGGGGGGTTCCAAGGGAATTGGATCAAGACATCGCTCCGCAGCAGCAACAATCACCTGCTCAACAAAATAATCCCATGCTTATCATCCTTTGTGGTGCAGTATTGTGAGGGAGAAGGGGAAAGGGGAGTCGTACAAGGGCAACAACCCTAATTACTAAAAGGCCTCAAAAACTGTCAATTCTATTCATTCCAGGTTGACAAATACACACTCTCAAAGCTTCTTGTTTACAGGCTAATAACCTAATAAAAATAGCAAACTAGACATTGTGATACATATGGGAAACCTGACAACAATAAGGAACTTAATACTACAAGGAAATCAACTCATAAACCATAATTAAAAGCAGGAACTGGATCCTCCACGATCCATCTAGATGGTCCAGTTTCAGCCCATTATGGTACCTTTCCGAGTTCATTTTGCTGATACGGATTGTTCACGTTTTAGAGCTCTTCGAAAACTTTAACCACGCAAAATATCACATTGATCGGATATTATTTGATATGATTTCGGAACCCATTATCTTTAAAAGAACGAGTTCCAATCCAGTGTAGTTTGTAATCTATTTGAACATCCACAAAAAGAGAAAAAAATGTAGTTCACGGTCACTAATGGTTCCAAGAAATTCAAGTGAAATTAACCATCGCACTTGAATTTCTTTCTTGCAAATTGCAGGCCTTATAGCAGATGAAGAGGATCTCGATTCACAAAACTAGATGTCACATTCAACCAAATTGAACTCCAAGATCAAACATTTTCAGATGGTGCACAATCGTAAACTTAATTCTAGTACCTCATCGAGTAGGAAATCAATGGCAGCTTCGTCTTCAGCAGTTTCCTTTAAAGTAGTCCTCAGGAACTGAATGTCCAGCTGTATTTGCTGGAATCCACTACGGTTAAAGGTCTGGAGTCGGACAAACTCTTGTAAACTCTTCAGGCAAAATTTTACGATTGTTGTTACCACTGACTCCTGCAATTTGCAGGCACTCGCATTTTAGATAGTTCAAAATTCAAATAAAAGTACCACATTTTGTACCAGCAGCAAATACGAAACCTGCGTATGTTCAACTTTTGTGAAAATTTCCATTTTTTGCTTAAACAACTTCGCTAGATGGGTCTCCAGAAGCTGGCTCCTGCCCCTTTGGGTATTTGACCGGATTATTCTATCATCTCGTAATGGATTGCTGCGTGAAGACGTCGTGCTTCCATTGCTGTCCGTTCGATGATGTTTACGATGAATCCCTTGAGGTAAAATTTGCTTAACTTCGGTTCCTATTGCTTCCAACTAGCAGACAAGACATGCAAAGAATCACATTGAACATAAGTTTCTTAGAAACTCAGATATTGAGATGAAATTTTCTCCATTCAAGAGATCAAAACCTTACATGAATACAAAACTTACCTCTTGAAGAAACAGATCAACGAACATGTGAACTTCTCTCGGTTCTTTGTGCTGGAAAAAAAAAAAAAAAGCAAAATAAAAATCAACTTAACTACAGGAGAATTCAGTGTTAGAGTACAGCTAAACTCAGTAATGTCCTTCCATTATCACGAATAAATTGTTGTGCTGTGCTGACCTTGACCCAATTTGGTGTTGTAAACCTCTTCCTTAGGAGAACTGATATCTTTTGAGTTCTCATATTGATATACTGAATAAAAAAGAAAGGTCAAATTATTCACAGGTCATATGGGTAAATTTCAACCAAACGACATAACTGGATTCAGAGAAAATGAAAATGCTCGAAGTAAATAAATCCAAGATGTCAACTTACTTATATCACAGAAAAGAAGATAACATACTAATGCAATATATTTTGTGTCTCTTCATTAACTTCAATCGTACAATGTGGACATACTTATTAATCATCAATTCTTTTATGCAAACACGAAGTAAAAATTTATTAATTTAGCAAGAGACTGATAATGTCATTATCAGAATACCTAAGCCAGGTTTTTCAAGAAACCTGTAAAGTTAACAGTTGAACTAGTATTTGTGTTAGGTCCATAAGTGATCCCACGTTTTGTAAGATGCATGATTTCAATAAAAGTAGGGACTAAATCCAAGTGTGGTGCCCAACGTGTGAAAGAAGAGGCTCTGAATACAGCGTCCATGGTTTTGGATTTAACGATCTCCTTTCAACATCCTAACCCCACCTAATTGGAAGAGGAAGGCTCAAATTTAAGTGCTCGCGCTTGAATTCTAGATCGCTGAGTGTTCTACAAATAAAAATCTTCCAGGAATTGGAACGTCACAATTTATCTGATATCTCTCGAAGGCACCTCCTCATTGGGCAATTTTTTCATGCAGACTGAAAACGATTGTCAAACTCAAAAGAACACTACCTGAAATCATTGAAGAAAGGCAAGGATTGGAAAAAAACAGAATATCCATTTTAACTGGTTGACATACAAAAGAATAGAGCCAATGATAAATTTCAGTAGTCATAATATATGGGGGAAAAAATAGATGTTCTGATGCAGAAGAGTTAGTTCTAAACGAAATTCAAAGAAATGATGCTTTGCATGATGGCAGCACACTCCTGAGAAAAATAGTGGATTCAGGCGAGTGAGCACAGAATGATAAAAAGGTATTAAGAGAACTTTTTGCATTTGTCTAAAGAGAATTTCACAAATCAGGATCTAGCATACATACAAGGTGCAAAAACTTTTCACCGGCTGACCGAAATATTCGACAAATTTCTGCAGGAACAAAAGCAGGACCATATTCGTAGCCTCGAGCACCACCAGCAGAAAAAGAGGCAGCTATTTCCTGACAAATTGAAGATCAAAGTAGGCTCCTCAGGCTATGAAAAGCACACTGATGCATAAAACTCAATAAACAACATGATTGGAAACAATAATGAGCAACCCACCTCTGTAATTCTTGGGATGGCACTTTGTTCGATGAAAACAGAAAGTTGAGCTAGCACAACAAGAAGCCCAGATATAATTTTTTCCTTCTGTGTTCCCTCTGTCAAACCTTGATCTTGACCAGTCGAATTGATCTTTCCAGAAAGCAAGAGGAAGTGATTGTCAAGTTTTCTGAAAAAATCTTGAAATCCTTCCTGCACCCAGTCATTAAGTAAAGCTCTCAACTTCACCAGCAGTCCTAGGTCATCATCAAGGAGTTGGCGGAAGTCCTGTGAACAGATATAACAAGGGTCGAAAGGTCAAAAGAAGGTAGCATTACAATAAGCAACTTCAACTTGTAATCCAATCCTTGTTTAACATGGTTAAAAAAAATTTAAACAAAGGCTTCAACAAAAAGATATCAACAACAAAATTTGACAGGAAAATGTAATTAAATCACTAAATAGTCAATATTAAAGTTTGTTACCGGGAAGAGAGAATTACTGTATTAGAAGGTAATATACAGAGGTAAGCTCCGCCTTTCGCAGGACTGGTCTGTCGAACTCAGGATAAGCTAGTTTAGAACATTGGGACAAGTTATCAAATTTTTCCAACAGAATGATTTGGTTTAATTCTTGCTCCATAATCCACAAACTTCCTGAACACTTCCAAAGGATCATCAATTCTAAATCTCTAAATAAACCATAAAAGATCCAAATGCCTAATAGTTTGCAGTTTTGAGTTTCTAGTTGCATTGGTCCACCGATGTTGTCCTTTCTTTAGCCAACGACCCTATACTCCATCATGTTTCACTTATTTCTTACTATACACCCCAACAAAATGAGGAAGGAAAAAGGGAAAAGAAAAAGCTCTTCAGACTGATAAAGCTGGGGATTAGAAACACAATTGTACAATGTCTACATACGATGTTTTTGTAGACCATTCACTCATTGGGGAAGCACCATTTGCACAAAAATAGTACTAGCTTAAGAAATACTGTAAAATTATCACCACCCAAAGCACCCTTATAACCAGAAATGAAAGCACAAAAAGCACCAAATATGTGATAAGAAGTTTTTAAATGTGAAATTACTGGAACTGAATTTCAGTCATAAGAAGTATTTGTGGTGAAATGACAGCATTCGTAAATCTGACCATTGCCTACAAAATTAGCCCGGGTCCTTATTGATAACATAACCAGCAACAACTCCATACACATGTAGAGAGGACTAGTTTTAATGACAAGTTGATAACTCATGGTTTACCTGTAGGACATCCATGCTGCCTTCGGTTACTGCTTTTTTGCTAGCACCAAGGGCAGACTCCAAAGTATATTCTTCTTCTACTCCCTCCTTCGGTCTACATTGGACTTTTGTAAGGGCATCTGCCAGTTCAAACTTATCAGATATTCAAGGACTGGGATGTGGACTGTCATTTTTTTTTGTCCCCCTTTATCTTTGATAGTAATCTTTTTACATATTTAATGTTCTTCTGCCAAGTATCCACACATTTAATCTTATAGAGTGGCTCGATTTTCTAAGGGTCTAGATTACTATGTCAGTTCTTTTCAAGTTGCTGTACATAGTGGTATCTACTATCTATAACAAAAGCAAGCTTTAATATTAACGAGTCAACTTTCACACTTTAAAAAGTAAAACAATAAGAAGTACCTGAGATGGTAAGTAGCAGATGAGAAAATCTGCTATCAATGTACTGTTTGACTGCAACATGGGCAGCCTGGAACATACAAATTATAAGGGTACTTAGTTTATTTTCAACCGGATGGACACAAATTGCAGTAATCATGACCAACAAAATAAAAGGAAATGACAAGAAAACCTCTATAGAAAAAGCAGAGAGAGCAGCCTCGGGTAATACTTCATCCATCAAGAGCACATCAGTCCAAATTGCCTCTGCACAAAGAAGAATATTTTATCGTTAATCATATTCAACTTGCAGTTTGAGAAGGCATAATAATATGAATGGGATTTTTTCTTCCATAAATATATTCTCATCAAAGTCGGAGGAGAAATGCCTCTGTGAATAGCATGTGAGACAAAGGGAAGGTTGCCAACCAATATTTTGCTTTATGGGGCTAAGCATCAATAACGTCATGGACCTGGGTAACAACTACAGCAATGGGGTTTAGGGTATCTGCCCTAGGATGTCCCACAACAACAACAATATTTCTGAAGAACAGAATCAACAGAGCAAGCAGATTGCTTGATTCAGCCAGCTACCAATCATTAAAGACACAATCAATAAGTACCACATGACTCTTTGGAAATCCATGGAACAAAAAGAATTTAATATCTAACTCTAAAATCTTAAGGTGCAATGTACCAACTGTATGTAGCCATCAGGTGAGCTAGGGCGTCACGTTCAAACAGGCAATTCCCAACTTAAAGAATCATATATCGACTCAAAATCAAGTACCAAGTACATAGGGTAAAAAAATGGTAATTGAAAGTGAAATCACTAAAAATTCTATCCATAGAATCTCAGTAAAGTAATGGAAGGCATTACAACTTACGAAGCATTCCCAACAGGTCTACCGAATGAATCTGTCTCCTGATTTGTTGTTGAGTGACCTCAAAGTTCCTAATGAATATGAACAAGACCAAGGTATTATTATCGCTTAAAAAGATGATTCAAGAGCACAGAACATATTGGAGAAAATGACTACAATAAAGTCATACTTAGCAACTAGGTTTTGTGCAAGTTTGATTAGTTGCTGCTCCGAATCAGGGAATATTACTCGATAAGCACGGAGAGCTTCCACAAACTCATGAGTAGAAGCCTAAACACAGAAACTAGTGGATAAGCAATGGTTCAAAAGCATGAATTAACTGCAGGCATGTGAAAAATAACTAACATATAATTAAGAACAGAAAAACTAAAACTAAACAAAAATTTAACCTTCCAATAAAAGTGAAAGGAACACATTTTTCAGAGAAACACAAAATCTGGTAGAACCACAGGACCAGCCTGCTCCCATATTAGTTATTTATCTGTATTCTTGTTTTCATCAGCTCCAACATTTGTCATTAGATGCTTATTACACTTGATACAAGCTCAATATAAAACTAAGCCGGAGATAATCCCCTCCAACTGCATAATGACTGGGAGTGGATTTGATATCAGGTTATCAGTCAAGAAACCTAACATTCAGAAAACGTTAAATTCAATCCTATCACGGTAAGTGTTGGGAGTGGTTTTGATATCAGTCTATCAACAAAGATTAAATGAGAAACAGCTTCCTTGAGCATCACTCAAGGTTCCCACCATATGACAAGTCACATAAATAGAGCTACGAGTACATGAAGAAGGTAAATGGATGAAAGCTGGAAAACGGAAGACTGGGACTACCACGTGGTTGGTTCAATGGGTAAGAACTTGGACTTCCTCACTCAATGCTTGGGTTCAAGTCTCGATATCTGCTTGGTGGGAACAAACATACTCTTCAGCGCTCATAGCATGCGGTGGGACCTTACCTTGGGCCCCAACATAAGTGCGGTGGGTTCCCCTGCAGATGGCTATGTGGTAGAGAGGGCAATACTCCCTAACTGAAATGTGGAGTAGCCTACATCCATTTTATGTATGAAAAAAGAAGGGGGGGAAACTGGGACCCTCTACAAAATTCCGGAAAACCAGAAAAAGAATACCTAGGAAACAATATCCACAGTATAATTTAAGTTCTTTACAAATCTACACGTGTTTATACCTAGGAAACAATATCCACAGTATAATTTAAGTTCTTTACAAATCTACACGTGTATCAAGAGAACTTGATTTATTGGAGTAATTTGATGTGTTTTGCAGGATACCTCGGAAAAAAAGTAAATAAGCTGCTAATTTTCAGCTACTAGAACTTACCGATATATAGGTCTTACTTTGAAAAAAGAACGTAAATGCCATTTTGTGTTCACTGATGGCTCACCTGATGAGCAGTAGTAGGGACTGAATCAATAAAATTTTCCTGTTTAGAAGGTTCATCACAATCCACAGAAGCATTGCTTATATCTCTAGATTCAGGTCGGAGATCGTCAATGGATTGCTCTAACTTTTCAAGGAGTTTGGCCTTCAAGCTATCAACCTGAAAATGCATGGCCAAACTGTCATGGTCACCCATCAAAACATAAGTTGCATCAAAGAATAAAATATGCAATACAAGTAACAATAAGCATGATTCACAAAAACCAGCAGAATACAAACCGGGAAGTCCAACTGCTTAAGAAGCATTGCAGCCTCAGCTCTTGCCTGTATGGATTCAGTATCTGAGAATAGCTTTCCCTACAAGGAAAAGAACCTGAGATTCAGCTTACGATCCAGACAAAATTCTACTTCTTTTTCTCATTTATCCCCTTTTACAGCTACATCATATGTTTTTCTCAAAAAACGGGAAGAATCAGTGGCTCCGGCCACGGATTCTGCCAGTGCCAGCATATCATTTGAAGACTCATCCTCCAATAATGAGAATCCTATTATTCTGAAATATTGATTGACCTAAAGTTGAAAGCATAAAGCAAACAGGCCTGAACACCAGGGGACATCAGATCGTTCAGTTCACAGAACAATTAGACTTCAAGACTCATGTCAAAGCAATTTTGACCTTAGAAGATCATAAATTGATGGGTAAAGTGCAGGGTACAATTTAACTTCGAGGCATAGCATCTTTTTCTCATGACCTGCCTGCAGAACTAAGACTTTAATTAATAGCTGGACCTGGAGGTCATTTTTCTGAACTGGCTTTACTTGTTAAATGTACTTGTCACTTCAAAAACTTAACAAGAGTTGAAGGGGTTAGAAGCCACTGGCTTGAAGAGTAAACGTTCTCCCTTCCCACTGTTGATAAGAACCAGAACCAACAATTACTTACTCCCTCTGTCCCATTTTAACCGTCCTTGTTCATATCTCTAAAGTCAACTAAATGAAACCAACTACAACTCCTCCCTCCCTAAAGCCATTGGCCATCAAGCATTTTCTAATCTCCTCAACCAATGCTTCTACTAGATACAATTTCTTGTCAACCTTTTCTCACGTTAATTTTGTTCACTGCTTGCTAGCATATCCCCTTCATGGCCGTTAATCTTATATACTTCCTCGTCATATACTCACCTCGAAGAGATTAATCTACAATTCTACATACACTGGGAAATAATAACGAAAGCAAAAGAGATGTAACCTGCAAGTTCTTCTTAATTATAGAAATTGCTTCTTCAGATGCTCGCTTACAATCCTGGAATGATGTGTTCCCATATGCCTGGTGAAAGAGAATGAAGACTGACATAAATGGTCTTCTGTGAACAACAATATTAGAAGAAAATTTTATATTGCAAAAGGAGAAAATGAGAAAGGGAATTAGAAGGGTGATAGGACCACGGAAAAGTACCTTAAAAATTGGCATTGCACCTGTATAATACTTGACTGCATCAGCATAAGCTTCTGATTTTATGCACTTTCCAAGCCTAGAAGGTAGATCATATATGAACTGCTCTTTTCCACAGAAGATAAAACGGTGTAACTCATACATGGCCAAACATCAAAAATCAGATAATGAATAGAACTTGAAGTAAGACTATATCCATCAAATTGGAGACTCAACTGTCGAAAAGTATAAAAATAATGAAGCTGTGAATAGGCATATTAATAGGTTCCACCAAGTATAGCCATTTTCACCACCCACAATGAAAAATAAAAATAAAAAACAAAGTGGTTAAGACCATACTACTCACAAAGGAGTAGCTAAGACACATTCTCACATTGAAACTGATTGGATACACATCCACGTGGCAGGTGAAGAATTACTTCAATTCGACTCTTTTTACCAGAAGGAAAACCCCAGGTCCCTTGATAAGACAGATAGTAGGTCACAAATGGGTGGCAACGCTTAAATTTGTTGCAAGTAGAAACAAGGCAACTATTATATTAGAGGATCAGATACCAAGGGTTTAAGTCTTCACGTTATTACCTGGACTTTACGCAGAAGATTGCGAGTTCGATGCAATTTCTCTATATGCTCTCGCTTTTCAAAGAGAGAAGTATTCACCCCATCACTTCGAGATTGCACAGACATTATCTGTAAAGACGATGAAGAAGATGTGACATCTTTCCTGATCTCTCCTTCTCTCTTAAATTCTTATATCAAAATTACATGTTAATCAAACAACAGAAAGACATGTTTTCCAAACACCTTCTCAAGAAGCTGCTCCATATTTGATTCCATGCCCACAATGTTATTCTTCATCCTGGAATACAATCAAACAACTGTTCATTGCCCATCTGAAAGAAGAAATACTTCCATCTAAACAGGGAAACATAATTATGAATTTCACAATTTCAGTGTTGTGGTCATAATAATGTATTCAGCACATCTAGATCTAGACACCAATTTCAAGCCTGTGAAATAAAGTGAGTATAGTTAGTTAATTTTGTATGAATATTGGACACTGAGATTGAAATCCACATTCAAATGCAACTTCATGCCAAGGCCACTCTTTCTACAAGTTTAAATGTATGACTTATTGACTTTAGAACCGCTGACAAATAAAAATAAAAGTTGGGAAAATATCTACCTCTTGATTGTATCTGTGGCACTTATAAACTTGTTGTAGTTTTCATACACTAACATTTGCAAGTCAGTGTCAAGATTTTTAATCTCAGCAGCCATCTCAACATGTCTCTGAAGCAGGTTCTCTAAATTTGACTTTTGTACCTACAGATTTAAGTGGAAAAGTGATTAAGACCATTGAACCCACATTGGAACACTTAGGGTACATCCGGAAGATTGAAATTTGTTATGGCCTTCCCACTGCTAAAATGCAAAAGAATGGCACGAGTTTCAGTCAGAAGAACACCATTTCTAGTACAACATAACAGGAACATGGGAAAGCATGATCAAAACATAAAAATGTAACTGTTTATTCACTGCAGTCCTAAATGAGATCAAGGAAATGTTTTCAGATGGCACTTAACAGCAAAATTAAGTCCTATGCATAGAATAATGAACCTAAATTCGGTATTCTCCAATCACAATGTGCTGTTATTGCCATATCAACTAGAATATTAACATTTACATCTTTGTGTGCAAAACTCAGTGTCTATAACAATGTAGTTACTCATGTCAAATCACCCCATTCTCCCCTCAAAGGTTTTAAACTCGTAGCTAGATAAATTTATGGTGGTTAAATTCGGTAACATCAAATGGCCAGAAAAACCTTCTGCTAATGCAGCCAAAACAAACCCAGCCCCCACACCACCAAAAGCCCCTAAGGGCGGGTGCAACCCCTTTCATGAAGTCCTAACACATAAAGAGAAGGAAAAAAATGCGCATACCTTGCTTCGTTTTTCACTACTCAATACATTCATATCCCACATTTCTTGAACAAATTAATGTACACATATACACGCATGCAGGGAGATTCTTAAATGAGCTATGAATAACTAAAATGGCAATAACAACTAGGCTGCAAAGCAAGAATTGTACGTAGGAGTGCTTTAAGAAGTTGTAAAGAACATAAAGCTAATCACCCCAATTACGAGGCAATGACATACTCCACTAATTGAAGCATAAAACCTGACATGAAATCGACAATGTTATAGGAGCTAGGAAATATAGAATTGCCAATAAACAAAAACAAAAAAGAGAGGATTGTTTAAATGTACAGTAATCTCGCAGATCAAATACCAAGCAAATTCAAAGAGATAGGTAAAGCTCAAATCCGAGATTTCTATGTCAAATTGGTAGTATATAGTAATAAGTGTATTACGTACGAGGAGATTCATGTATTGTTCGGCGTCGAAAGAAGTGGTGTTGATGGTGTCAAGCGTGGCGTATCTGGAAGAAGTATTTGAGGGCATTGAAGGAGGAGGATCTGCGGAGTAGAAGCTCGACAACAGATCTCTCATTCTCTTGGCTTTGTCGTCCAACGGAGCACCACCATCCACCTCCATTCTCTCTCTCTCTCTCTCTCTCTCTCTCTCTCTCTCGAATTCTCGCTCGGCTCTTCGAATCTCGATCGGTACGAGTTCTTTGAGTCGGGATTTGGATCAAAACTTTAACGCTAGTAGAAGAAACGAAGGAAAAAGTAGTGGAAAACAAATTTACGCAGGAAACCCAGTCAACAGATCTATCTCACTGGAATTTGGTTAGAGTCAGAGCAACTCTAACCAAGCTCTGTCTATAATGAGAAGAAATTTTGTATTTATTCTCTTATTTTTAATTTTATGTTCTTTATACGAAATTTTGAAATGATTCGTAGTTTTTTTCAGAAATTTTGTCGCCAAGATAGATTACAAAATTACAACAAAAAAACACACCTCTAGTTTTAAAAAGAAATAAAGATAAATTACAAAAAAATATCTCAATATAAAAAAATTGAGCATTATAAAACTTGGCTGAAGTTCTTCAATCAGCCGATGAGAGAAGACCCGCTTCATACCATTTTCAGATTCCAAAGCATTTTTTCTTTTTTTGCATGTTAATAGATTAATCCTGTATACTATTACTATCATCATATTATTCTTTTCTAGTTCAGTTTTACAAAGAAAATTTTCATTCCCATTATTCACCCAAAAAATCATGTTCATTGCATAACCTGCATTCTATTACAACTAATCTGTGAAAACAAAATTTTCAAAACACCAAGACAGGGGGAAAAAATCATGTTTCAAAAACACTTGGTAGAAAAACAATTAATAAAATTATGAGTTCCAATTATTTTACATGTCTTAAATTACAGGGGGCTTTTTTATTGGATTTTTAAAGGTGTAGAAAAATAGTTTTGGTGTATGAAAAATCACTCGAAAACTAAAATATATGTATCTAAAAGGTGTAACATTGTTTTGGGGTTGAAATTCTATGACATTCACAGGATGACTGTATTGTTTTTCTTAATAGTGGAGTAGTAGCGAAACACCTTAATAATTATACCTTTCCTCTTTTTTATTTTATTTTATGGTGCTTCATCTTATCTAAATTTATGTGTTCCACTAACTAAAATAAATAGTTATTTTAAAAATTAGTATTTATTTTTTGAATTAAAAGTGACATATTATGAGAGAATGACACGTCTCGTAAAACAGAAAATAAGTACTTAAAAAATAAGAATATTAGCGGAACAACGCGTAACTAAACTATGTATGAAGGGTGTAAAATTGAAGAAATAAGAGTGGGTTTGGATTACAAAATCAAGTGATTTATTTGTTTGTCTTATTTTAAAAAATTCGCATTAGTTTTTTTTGTCATTTTTGTGTGAGAAGTAAGAGAAATAGTGAGTAGTACTTAAAAATGAGTTTAATTATGATGGAAATCGAGTTAAGCTCCGTTCCGGAAAAAAAAAAAAATTTCTTTATTTTTTAAGAATGCAATATTAAGCTAAAAAATGATGGGCTTATTGAAATCTAAAAATATGCAATATGGATCTTGTTTGGAAGATCTCAATGAGATTTTTTATACGATGAAAAAAAATTGAAAAATTATTTTTCATTTACTTTATTTTTGAATTTAAAAATGTGAAATAAGTTATTTATTTTTTAAGAAGGTTTCTGGAACGGGACTTAAGCCATGTATGACAGTCTGTAATCTGGAATCTGGACACCACTACGGAGAAGCATCTCTTGAATTAACTCATTGCCAAACAGGCTCTATTGACAGTCCAGCTGTCTTCAACAACGCGTCATCATCTGCATCAGCACAACACCGACGGACCCCCCTCAAGTTCCACCATACGGATATTTTTTTTATTTTAAAAAAAGAATAAAATGTGCGTTATCTACCCCTTCCAATTAGGTCAAACCCACCCCAATTTCGGCTATATATACCCCATCATAGAGGAATCGTTGCCTTCTTTCCTCCAAGCTTTGGTTGCATCGCCCCTCTGTAAGTTGCCCCTTTTCTTGTTTTCTTCTCTTTTGTTATTTCTTATGTTTTCGATTTATTCGTTCCTTTCAATTTAGTTAGTTTTTTCTTCTTCTTGTATTCCTCAATTTCTTATGTTGCTGATGAGTTGATTGCTTATGATGGGTTGTTTTCTGTGGAATCGCAGGTAGTCTTTCTTCAAATCTAGTGTTTATTGTCATCAACAGATTACACATCCATTCGATTTCTCCATTCTATGACCTGGGTTTTTCCTTGATTCGATGATTTCATATTCTTAATGAGTTTTCTTATGCGCCGGATTCGGATCCTGCACTCCTTCTCGGTTGTGTTTCTCTACTGGTTCTACGTGTTTTCATGAATTAAATCACTTTCACATTTAGTATTTCTTCTTGTTATTTTTGCAATACCAATTCTATTTTGCCCTATTCTGAAAACCCTAACACCCAATTTCCCCTTTGGCCTAGAAAGAGAAAACTTCAAACACCCTATTTTCCTTTGATCCAATAAGAGGAAATTTCGAATAACCTTTTGAAATTTCAAGCTTTAAGAGAAACCAACCGTTTATTAATTGCCAAAGATAGATAGATGGATTCAGTGAAACAGACAGCAAGTTCAGGATCCGATGGGAATAAGCGGTATGCGGGGGTGGACGACCGGAAAAGGAAGAGGATGAAATCCAACAGGGAATCGGCTAGGAGGTCCCGTATGAGGAAGCAGCAGCATGTGGAAGGTCTGATTAGTCAAGTGACCCAGCTGCAAAACGAGAACAGGCTCATTGAGGAGAAGATCAATAGCATTGCCAATGTCTACGTTGGGATTGCATCTCAGAACAATGTCATGAGAGCTCAGCTTGCTGAATTGACTGATCGGCTTCGTGCACTGAATACGGTTCTCCAGATTGCGGAGGAAGTTGTTGGGTACACAGTGGACATCCCTGAAATTCCAGATGCTTTGCTTGAACCATGGCAGCTCCCCTGTCCAATGCAGACAGTTGCTGCTCCTGCAAGCATGTTTCAGTGCTGAATTCTTCCATCAGCACCAGAAGAAGTGCGTCTTGAGATGCTATGTTGATTTCAATTTCGTGGTTTAAGTTGGTTACTACTGTCTTTTTCGTAGTATATGTTTATAAGCTTATATGCTTTTATCTGTTTAAGTTTGCTATGTGTGTTTTGGTGCCTTGAATGGTAGGGCCTGAGATCGTACTGTCAATGTGTTTTTAGCTTGCTTTAATGTCAGAACAATTGGTGTTTGCTATATATTGTCGGATGGTTGATTTGCGTTCGTGTTTGTGTTTGCCACTGGCTTGCTGATACTCTTGTGTTTCGAATGCATTCAAATCTTTTCTCCGTATATAGAACATGTGTTTGTATGTGTGTGAATGTAACTTGGTTTGATTCATTAGTCGGGGATGGTTCTTGGAATTTGTGGTAGTGCTCCTACATCAAGCCAAACACGTGGCAATTGCGTGTGGGGAGTAACCTCTCTTTCATTGTTCTGGGTTCAAAACACGAGTAATTGATACGGTTGTGGATCAGTTATCCTCCTGTCCCTGCCCAAAGGTGATTACGAGTAATCGATATTTTTTGTAGGGTGTTGAAGATGTTAACTCAATGCCAATTAATACTATTACTCATTCCTATTTCAATGGTTACTTTGTAGTAAGTTGGTTGGCCTGGCCAGCTTTATTTCAATTCATTTGGTCCAAGTGTGCTTGCGAGGATCGCTACAATTTTACAATGGATTGTTGATGTCTCCAGTATGTATGTAACTAAATGCAAGAATGAATCTGGAAGACACCACTTTAGTTTAAAGGCTGTGTCTTTTACAGATTCGTCACCTAAATTGTATACTATTATGCGTGTCTACCAATCCTGGCGTTGCCCTTTGAGAGGGTACAAACTACAGGCATTGAGAGAGAGGATCCAGGACTACTTCTCTGCATGGACTGGTGGTACGAATATACCCCTTAACGAGTTACAGTAGTAGTTCAGAAGTTCAGTACGTGAATCAATTTAACGAGACTTTCACTACATCATATCCGATATACTAAATATATCAAGAACATGTGGAAGCATGATTTGTAAAATCTTACAAGTGGGATCAAGAATTGTGTTCCGAAATTACTCAAAACATTCGGAATTAAGCTCATCCTTGACCACAAGATTCCATTTCACTGCACGTGATGTGGGTGAGAAAATTATACTCAAATCTATACTGGTAAAGAAACTAAACTTGGAAGGAGGTAATTCAGTTTGGGAAATCTTTTACTCGTATCATCCAATTAAGCAGGCTCTGGCTCCTGTCAAAGAAAACAATAACACAAAAAATAGATGCATTACCAAACGCATTTATCATTCAAGGAGTATTCAACAGGACAAGTCCGATGATATCATTATACAACCAACAAAAGTCTAAACAGTTCATTTGTCATCATAAAAAGAAAGCAGGAGAAGAAATCATGAATCAATTATCATAAGTGCGGCACTCTTCGGTCTCCGGGTTATCCTTGCAGTAGGTCTCAAGTGGGTCGGAGTCCTTCTTCTTGTCCCTGGCATGGCTAGCTGCTGCGCTCAGCTCCTCCACCTCATCCCACGCTGCCGCGCACTCTCCGCTCACCGGATCCTCGGAGCATTTCTCCTCCGCGCTCTTGATGCTCTCTTCCACCTTCTCCGATATCTTCTCCGGTGCTGCAGCCACGGGCCGGACGTACATGCGGCCCGCCCCGAATTGGTTGGATCTCTTCCATGGGTTGTTCAGCCAGGGGGATGCTATGGTGTGGACCTTAGATGGGTCTGAGGCCTTGGCCAAGATTCTTGGCGTTGAGAGGCTCACACCAGAAATTGTTGCCATTCTTGAGATTTTTGGGGAAGTGATAATAACCGTGCAGTGCAGTAGTTCGAATGGTGGGAGAGTGAGTTTGATATACTTATATGAGAAGCAATCTAATTGGGAACCGTAATGTTCTGTGAACGCACATATCTTATCACGAGTCTGCCAATCACAAGCTTCCACATCATGCCTGTTTGAAGATATTTTTTGTGTAGCAAAAATCTTTTGTTTGGAATTTCCCCGATGGAATGACCAATAAGCCCTTTCATTCTCTCTGTCAAAACGCAAGCATGGTTGTCCATTTTTGTTTTCCATAATGCTCAACAATTGAGAGACTTTGGTTGGCAATTCACGAAATATATACAGAAAAAGCGGATTACATAATTACTCAGTTAAAACATTTGCAAACAATTTTTGAGGTCGGTTTTATCTGCAATTTGTTTTGGCAGGAATGAACAGTAAAAAATGACTTTGTTCCATCTTAATTTGATCTTCGGGAGTTTCTTGTTAGTTTATCGGCATCAATGCTTGCTTTGCTTCTCAGTATCCATATTCTCATACATTATTCCATGGGCAATCAGATTCTTTTCTTTCCTATACTCCTTTCTTTGCCAAGCATATAACACCATAGAACTAACGTTTGTAGTATCTCATTTTCTAGAGGAGTCCCCAGCGCTGCCCTTCATGGAAATGAGGCTAACCCTGCTCTTCATGGCTGGCATTATTGCACTCCACATAACAGGTACATTTATACTCATTTATATAATAACACAACGGTATACAAACAGAATCTATCCGCAAAAAACTTATATGGGATTACGCAACGATGGCCTTTTTCATATTATCAGCCATAATAATGTAACAATGGCTTTAGTTGGAAATAAAAAGACAGCGCGAGTTATATGGACCAAAATAAAGGTGTTATGGTGCTAACGGGTGCAGGGTACCTAATTTCTTGCTAAATCACGTTCCTTACGATGTCGTGCTCTCATCTCATTACAGCTGAAAAATGCCGGCAGCTAGTTGGGGAAGAAGCTTCTTCAAAAAGCAGGACAGAGAGGTTTACATTCTTGAACTGCTTTGACATGAGCTATGGAACCATAGCATGTGCGGTTAAGGAAATTGTCAAGCTTTATTTCTACTACATCAGAGCGGCTCATGTTCATAAGGAAGTAAGCGAGGCAACTGAGGCTGCTATGAGGGAGAAACTGTCCGAGGGACAGAGCCTTGAAGAAGCCGTTAAATGGGCATATCAAAAAGGGAATGAAGCAAAAAGAAGAGCAACTCGACAAGCAAAGCACATAATGGGGCCTGTTATATCTTCTGCATGGGACTTCTTTGAAACCATTTGGGTAGGAGGTACCCTAGCAGAGGGCGCCATTAGGGGCACTGGAACCTTTTTCGGGTCCTACGCTGGAGGGGTTATTGGAGAGGGGAGACTTGGGTGGGTGGGTTTTCTTGCTGGGAGCCAAATGGGGAGTTGGGTTGGAGGAAGGATAGGGCTGATGGCATATGATGTTGGGAAAGGCATACAATACTTGCTTCACTTTGTTCACAACAAAAGCAACTATTATCTGGATTCGAAGGATTCCTCTCTTTGAAGGAATTCCTTGTACATGGTTGTAAGCTATTTGTACCATGATGTAACTATTTGAACATGGAATCTATTGATATCTAAAACTGTTGGCATGCCATGTGAGGTGAATAGGTACGCGGTACTGAAGCACTCAAAGTTTTCTACCAAACACATAAGATACAAACTACAAGTGAACGCGAAAATCTTCAATAAATAAAACCCGACCCAATCAAATAGCTGAATGTTCAGCAACACAACAAAAATGAACCAGTTATGACCAAGGCCAAAAGCAACCAGTGAGAAGTTCGGAACACTGTATAGTGACCACAGTTCATCTGATTAACCAAACTACTCACTCTTGTTCTCGTCATAACTGTTTTCCTTCAAAGAGTAGATAGAAATGAACCATGCACAAGTAACACAAGAAACAGCTATCCAGGCATCCACAAAATTCTCAGGTCCAGAAGCCATAAATTGCAATAACAAGCAAAAAAACAGAAAAGCTTTTAGGCTCTCCAGACTCTCGAGCAGGAATGTAATTCAGAGAATTCAGTACAATAATAGTAGTTATGATTTAAAGTCCAAACATAGTTTAAGAGCCAGGAAAGGAACATTGAGTATTAAAACACACCATGAATTGGATTCAGTACAGTGATACCATAGTAACCATACCGTCTTGTTATTCTTCTGCAACAACGCTAATCTCACCTTTCTCTAGCAAATCATAGAATGCTCTCGTTTTCCTCTGCTCATTCCAGTGATGCATTTTCCATAGTCCACCTGCTACCAAGCCAAGTGAGATGCCAATAAGTATCTCTTTCACCACACTTGGTCCTGTCAAAGTCGCGTGAGCAACCTTATGTGCAGCCATTCTGCTTCTGCAATAAAAAGATAGTGAACCTGCACGTAACAAGCACAGCACCTTTCTGCTCTTATTACCAGGGTTGAGAGAGAGAGTGTGTGTAACTGGAACATTAGTTAAGGTTACTGAAACCAATAAACCATGAACTAAAATTTCATTAGTAAGTTCAAAGAAGGCCACACACACACAGAGAGAGAGAGAGAGAGAGAGAGAGAGAGAGAGAGTAACTGAAACATTGGTTAAGGTTAATGAAACCAATAAACCATGAACTAAAATTTCATTTGTAAGTTTAAAGAAGGCCACAATAGATTTTTATTTGAAACAACTGCAAACTACATCATTAAAGCGTTGATTGATCGTTGAACCTTAAACCAGTGACCACCAAGGCTTGCCACAACCAGGTCTTTAGTGTCAAGTTAATAATGGCTCTCAACAGACACAATCTAAACCGCAAGATGTCATTTTGTTGGGACCACCAACCAACATTAATATGTCGATATTTATCTCAAAGCTTCCAAATTACCTGAATTTTCCATATGTTTTAGCAATTTTTTTTTGGGTGATAAGTAGCAACATTTTTCTTGCTTTAAATAATTTAATCTTCCACAGCTTTCGAATTGATAAAGCGAAAGAGCAAGCAAGCACTAGTCTGCAGCCTTAGTTAAACTTTCCCTTCAAAAGTCATGGTTAGGTGGCAAACCAAAGTAGTTAGGAATCCTAACTTATGACAAACTTAATGTGTCGATGAACTTGAGGCAACTTAAGCACCAAATGGTACTGACGAACATGAGGGGGAAACCAAAAGGGAAAAAATGGCATGCTAGTGCTGATACGGAAACAAAAAGTGAAATGACATACTAGTGTTGATGTCAAAACAAAAACGGTAACAATTCTTTAACCATATAAGGGCTAATATCAGCCTTAGAAAATAAGCACCCCACCAAACAAACAATCCAATGAATCCCTTAATCAGAACAGTGGGCCAACAAGGTTTTCAAACCGAACCCCTATATATTAGTAAAACTTCCTTCAAATACTACTTGATAGATAATACTAACAAGTTTTCTTTGCCAGTAATGTCCAAGCAAAGGCTCACCTACCCTACCACAGCCGGAGGATTCCACAAATTTTAAAGCAGATTTGCAAATGACGAAACTAACCACCTCCAAAAGAATAGGTAATTCTAGGAATGCTAATCGATGAGGGATTTCGAAGAAAACACTTGGGGATGAAACTCACAAATGAATAAGAGAATGACTGTATAGATATTAACTGAAAGAGGTCACTCTCTCTCACATCCTGACATTGCAACACTTCACACAAAAGATTGTCGAAATCCCATAGTAATCAACAGACTAAAAATCACATGAATTAAGAACTAGCATATTGAGATAATCATAATCCTTCACCAAATTATACAGTAGGTAAAAACACAAATAAAGCATAGAAAATGAATTACGTAACCCATGAAGCATTTCCGATGCATACAAACCGGAAGCAGTTGGACTCCCAAAGACGAGAGAGCGACTCCGACGGAACAAGAAAATCGAACTAACCATTTGCACAGCTTTTATAGATCGAAAAGTAGTAGATCCATAAAAGCATGCTATGACGACGACAAATCAAAGAGCGGATCGATTTGATCGAAAATCCAATTATGCTTTACCTGGAGAAAGTTGATTCGAAATCCGCCGCAAAAGAAGTCGAAAGCTACGAGAAGATCTGTCCGAAATGGAAGAGAGTTTCTAGGGGAATTTTTGACGCCCGTTCGTTTGACGGCTCCAACTCGGCCCTTGTTTTTAACTTTCATCCTTGCGGGTTAAGCTCCAGCTGCAGTTTGGGTCGCACGACTCGCACCCTGGTGCTAGGCCTCATCCAAGAACAAAAACAAATGGAAAATGATTATATCAAAACTGCTTTTGTTTCGTCAAAATTTTGGTACAACAAAAGTTTGTACCATGTGTCATTTATAAGGTTTTTATGCATTAGAATTTTGGTATCAACAAAAATAGTTTTGGCATCAACAAATATAATTTTGACATTATCACTACCCAAGAAAAACAAAAAAGAAAATACAAATACGGGTCGTTTTTTTTGTGGTAAAATGGATGTTTTGTAATCACTTCCCAGAAAATTTGATTTAAAGACTCAATCGTTTATGGTTATTACTCTATTCTTGAGCGTATTGTTTTGACACTGAAAAAAAATGTATATTTTTAAAAACAATTTAAAACATTCTTTAGTACAAAAAATAACCTTTTTGTCCCCTATAAATCTCGTAGGAGCAACCAAACAAACTTTTCAAAAGTAGTATTATACAAAAAATATATGTAAATATATTTTCGGATTTCAACTTTTAATGTCATGTTATTCAACAACGTGTCTGGTTGTGTTTAGACTAAGCTCTCCTAATATTCAGCAATATCTTTGTCGCTGGCAGAAACAAATCACATTTCTCATTTTCTCTATTTAAAAAGTGAGAGAACATGTAAGGTAGTGCTAAAAATTGGACACGCAATCCATTTATTAAATGTGAGCAAAAATTATTTTGGCTTGGATGTTCATAATTTAATTGTTTGGTAAGGAACCGCACGGCATTTCATCAATCTTCTCTATTCATAAAATAAGAATTGAAAAAGTTTTGTTGCGATATTTTCAATATGCCTTGTCATCCTTATTTAACTTCCTATTGATTACGTAGGCGAAAGAAATTAGTAGTGCCTTTCTCATTCTAAAAAGAATGACGGACCACGAATAGCTAGACTAGAGAGCCGCTCTAATGTACATAATAGTAAGGGCTATGTTCCGTTCAATTCCCACCTATTAAATGGGCTTATATACACCCTTATTATTCTCTCAAATTCTTTTCACCTAAATTTTGTTATATTTCTGTTATTGTTCAGTTTTACCATTGGATCATGTAAAAATTTTAAAACTAAAAAATTATCACTTGATCTGACAGCTGAAAATGTCTCGAAAGAAAGATACCGATTTTTGCAATTGAGAAAAAAAATGTACTCCGGTATTTATGCCTTGTAGTCATTTGAGATGGCTTGATTTTCTTTAGCTCAGCAACCTTTTTGGACCAACTGAGGATCCGTTCCAGAAACTTTCTTATTTTATAAATTGGAGTATTTTGGAACTTTGTTCCACAAAATCTAAATAAGCAGCTTATTTTCATATTTTTAAACTTAAAAATAATGTAAATAAAAAATAAATTTTCAATTTTTTTTGCACCGTATTAAAGATCTCAATGAGATCTATTAAATAAAATTCATAGTGATAGAAAAATTATTTACGTAAGCATATGATTTTTGAGTTTAAAATTATTTTTTTAAAAAATAAATACTTATTCACTATTTTATGAAACACATCTTATTATTAGATAAAAAATAAGTTTTTATTTCGGTTCTGGAACGGACCCTGATATTTGTCAAACCGAGAGAAGACAAGACAAGCCCGCACCCCAATTCTGAACCTAGCTCCAAAAGAAAAAATTAATATCATAGCCCCAACAGCTAGACACGTGGTCCTCTTACCCTTATGGGAAAAATTTTCAGTGCCGTGCGATACAACGTGCTATTAGCTCGCGCATCCGAACCGTTGATTACGTGTCCTTGCCCACATTTCTCACCTGTTTGCGATCAGTCCCACTACTGCTACTTCTTTTCTTTAACTACTCCAACAAATCTCTCTCTCTCAAATCTCAGTATAGGAGTATTTATACACACACATATGCAATCAGTTCAAGAGTATTTGCTATCCACTACTTGATCTCCTCTCTTTGCGGGTTTGCTCAGTCTTTTTAATCTCTAGCTCTCATGGCGTCTTTCTTCTGTTCCGCCAAATTTTTCCTCCTCCTCCTGGTCATATCGGCGGTCCCCATCGCGTACCTCATATCCCTGGAAACAGCGAAACCAACATCCCACGTGTACCACTACCACAGCACCGGATGGTTCAGGGAGGGCGCAAAGTGGGACGATCTCAACACTCGCTTCCTCGTCTCTTTCATGGAGGGGGGTGTAGGCCAGATCCGGGTGCCCGACGACTACTCTCCGGGTACGGTGCTGGAGGAAGTTCGGGTAGTCACGGACGTTGACTTGGCCGGCAACGCCTCTCTGGGTCTCGTCGTCGACCCCCCTAGGAATCGTTTGTTGGTGGCGATCGCCGACGTGTTTGGTAATCGCTACGGTGCAGTCGCGGCGTATGATTTGACCACGTGGGACCGATTGTTTCTTACTCAACTCAGTGGCTCAGGTACCAAAATCTTGGAAACCCCCAAAAAAAGTTAAAAAACACAAGTATATACTTCTGCACTCTGTAGTCTCTTCTTATTTTCATGTAGGAAGGAGTAGTGATTTTTTTGTCATCATATTCTTCCTCCTTTATTTTTACCTGTCACCTGCGAAGAGAAATTTTATTATTCCACACAGGAAAAGAAATACAAATACAAAAACAAAAGGGGAGTAGTATTTTTTTTAATGATAGATTACATTTTAGCCTTGTGCTTTGGCCCCAGAACACACAATTCTTCTGATTTCAATTTTCATTACGACCTAAAGTGAGCAGTGAGCACTTATTTAGAGGTGCATGTCGTACGCACGCTCCTTTTTGAACTCTTTATCATTAGATTTATCTATCCCTGCTTTTATAATAATCGGGTTAACCATGAGGTCCATGACTCGACTTTTGTCTTCACATATTTGTAATCGGCTTAACCAAGATTCTGTCTCATAGCAGAGATTGGCAAGGAGGCCAACTATTTTGTGTGTATTTGGTTGAGAGTTTAATTCAAATAATGTTAATCCCTCGAATTAAAAAGTGATTTTTTTATTTTATTTGGAGCTTGCCATTTACTTTGGTTGGCGAGTATATATAATTACTACTATTGTGGAAGGCCCATTCCATGTACGCATGTGAGTCATGTCATTGTCACATGTAGTTGGTATGGTGGTTGGTGGATGAGCTACTTTCTTATTGGTAGGCGAGTCTTATTAGTACTAATCTACATACAAGTTCCAAAATTTTCTATCTGATTTACTATGAGCCCTTTTGTTCCATTTGTTTGACAGAACTAGTTATAGTTATATAACCTTATACTAGCTGAGATTTACTAATAATAGGATTAATAATATCATATCCCGTGGTATTGTATATCCTACACTTTGTGAGATTATATATGTCCAGTTTAGTCTGGATGAAAACTATTTTAATAAATTGGTGGAGAGTTAGTGACCTCGGATATATAATCCATTCTGATGTTAGTATCTTGTCAAATGATGTTAGTATCTTGTCAAAGAAACGGCCACATATGTGGTCTTCTAAGTATTACAATTTACGAAAATGTTAAGATCCAGAAAAAGTTTCTTCGAAAATGTCCGGAGAAGTGAAATTAATGATTGAGATTCACTTTGATGTGTAAGACCCAAACATCAAAGTGAATTTGAACCATTCATTTCTCTCTCGGGACATTTTCGGAGGAACTTTTCATGCACCCTGGCATTGTTCTAAAATATAGTCGTAGTTTGTGAGGTTGGAGTGAGTTACATCCAAAATAACATAGCTGGCTCCCTGTCTTTCTTTGTCTCAATGGGGAGATAATTTTCAACCAAAATAGAGGCACGGCTTAATTGTCTTCTTTCAATGGCCATACTTGGTTGGCTCACCCAACACTGGCACTATTGAATTCTATATTGAATATATTCACTTTACTGGACGAACTATTAACCAAATTAGAAAATAACTACAAGGGGAGTGGGTGGTTTATGCATACATATGATGCGCCCGCCCGCACACATGCACATATATGTGAGTGCTAGTGTTTCACATTCTATTTTCGTAGTTGTGATCTCTTGGAAGATCTATGACACCATGTCGTGAAGTTAATACACCACAAGCAAAGTTGTAATCTATGAAGAGGGTGTACCATTTCTAAGATGAAAGAATTACCAAAAGATCATCTTGAATAAGAATTATGGACTGATTTATATAGCATTGCTCTCTCTGAATTCTCACAGGTTATATAGTATTGATGGTGTATATCTATGGCTTGTTTATATCAAATTATCACCGGTGAGAGTAACAGTGATCACCAACTCAATGTTGTTAAAGAACAAAGTAACATGGGTGAGTAGGAGAAACATTCACATGATACAAAGCCAACATGCATGGTCCCACTAGAGTACTAGAGTAGATACTGGTTAATATCTATTGCTTTATATTACTATTTTTAGGGTTGCTTTGTATTCCTATTTACCAGAAAGATGTCCCCTGTTTTCAATTGTGTAGGAGATGGAAAAACTTTTGCAGATGATGTAGCGGTGGATGCAGTGGGCAACTCGTATATCACTGATGCCCAAGGAAACAAGATTTGGAAGGTTGGGGTGAATGGAGAGTTCCAATCAACCATTACAAGCCCACTCTTCATTCCAAAAGAGTGGTACAAAAACATAGTCGGCCTTAACGGGATTGTTTATCATCCTAACGGGTATTTAGTAGTAATCCACACTTTCTCTGGTAATTTGTTCAAGGTTGAGATAGAGAAGGGAGATGACGTGAAGTTAATTGAGGTGGAAGGGGGCCCACTTTCATTTGGAGATGGTTTAGAGCTATTATCTCCGACAAGGCTCGTGGTTGCTGGAAACCCTTCGAGACTGGTTGAAAGTTCCAGTGATTGGGAGACTGCCAAGGTGATAGGCAAGTCCAAGGGGCAGAGCCATCGATTAGTAACGGCTGCAACGGTGAAGGATGAAAAAGTGTATTTGAACCACATTCTGGGGTTGGGTTACCCTAGGAGAAAGCACGTCTTGATGGAGGCAGTTTTTGATAGTTAGATTGAGGCAAGATGCCATGATCGATTCTTAATTCGATTATGGTTAGGATTGTTTGTTGTGTTTATTAAGGTTGTGTCGTGTGCAAGCGCAAGGTTCAGAATATATCCTCTACTCAACAAGTCTGTGTTTTATACGGAGTACTATATTATATTAAACATTTCGGTTTTTTCATTTTCCCCCACTTTTGTGAGTCCTGTATTTGGTGAAGTATGGTGTTGGCCATTTGAATAAAATTTGTTGCTTCTGCAATGGTTGTCACTAGTATGCCCATATGACCAGAATGAGTGTTTGTTTTTTGTTTTTTCACCCATTTTCTCAAATAAGTACTTAAAAAATAAGAAACTATTTTCAAGTTTTAAAATAATAGACTTATGAAAATAAATTTTTAATTTTTTTTACAGGGTTTAATTGATCTCATTGAAATCTATCAATTAAAATTTATATTGCATATTTTTTTTATTTTAATAAATTTATTATTTTTAAGCTTGAAAATTGCAATAAGTACTTATTTTTTGTAAAATATTATTTTTAATCTTACAATACAGGTTGTTAAAGGGAAATGATATTGGCACTCTAAAAATTGATACAGACACTTCAAAATCAGTGTAATTTCAAAATTATTTTCTTTTATTTTTAAAATGCCTGTATCAATTTTGGGAATACCAATATCATTTCCCTTGTTAAAATTAGTAATTAAAAAATGGTTTACAGCGGTGGGAAAAAAGAAAAGAAGAGGAAAGAATGTGGGTCGGTTGATAACGCATACCTACCAGCCGGCCTTGATATTTGGGCTGTTGCTTGGGGGTTTCCCCTGAGAAACAGCCCCCACTCTCTCTCCCCATCACTCCAAGGGAACCAACCAACTAGTGAAAAGCATCATCTTATCTGCTTCTCTTCCATTTCATTTCAACGTGACCATGTTCTTGCAAAAAATTTTCCCAGCATAACAACATTTGTCTTCCTTTTATTAATCTACACTCCTACCTAATCTCACCATTTTTCTTTGACCTAAAATATCATCGTTTTTCCCAGTCTTCTGTCTGTCTTCCACAGTCTTCTGTTTGTCACCGTAGATGGAGAAGCTGAGGAGTTTCTCCATTAAAACCACTAGATTCTTGCTGTTTCTCTTCCATTTCATTTCAACGTGACCATGTTCTTGCAAAAAATTTTCCCAGCATAACAACATTTGTCTTCCTTTTATTAATCTACACTCCTACCTAATCTCACCATTTTTCTTTGACCTAAAATATCATCGTTTTTCCCAGTCTTCTGTCTGTCTTCCACAGTCTTCTGTTTGTCACCGTAGATGGAGAAGCTGAGGAGTTTCTCCATTAAAACCACTAGATTCTTGCTGTTTGCTTTCACAATCTCTTCCTCCGTCATTTTTCTAATCTTCTTCTCCCTCTGGCTTATTAGGGCTACTTCTTCTGTTCACCAACAAACCCATTTTATGTTCAACACGCCCACTCAAAGTCTAGGCCTCAAGCCCTTAACTCTTCAGACTTCGACCGCTTCCACTAGAAATGTTTCAGCAGTTCTGATTGATACCCATTTCACGACACCAGAAAATAGGTCCCGGTTTGCTAATGTTCCAAGATTTCAGACCGAGGAAGGTGGTACGGAAGTGTCAGGCCATGGGAATATTGCGAATTTTGCTATAAATGGAACTTCCATCAGTAATCGTGTCGCGAAATCTGAGAATACTTACGGGTTTGCTCAAGGTTCAATTGCGGGGTTGCTTAAGAGAAGGGAAAATGAGTCCGAAGTATCAGATAATGGAATACACCAAGGAGCTGCTGGAAATGGTAAATCGACAAGTACGCAAAAGAATGTTTTTTATAGTTTGCCTGAGAAAAATGAAGTTTCAAGTGGAGAGATACTCGAAGACCGCAAAAGTAGAAATTGTGATGTTACCAAAGGGAGGTGGGTTTCTGATGAGAGCTACGCTCTGTACACAAATGTTTCATGTCCCTTCATAGATGAAGGTTTTGATTGTCAAGGTAATGGCAGATTGGATAAAGAGTACATGAAGTGGAGGTGGCAGCCTCAAGATTGTGACATTCCAAGGTACTTCATTTGTCTTTCCTGCATTTTATTTGAAGCCTCATTTTCAAGTAAGTTATAGTGTGCTGGATCTTCATGGTCAATTAATTAGGATTTTGTACTTGATTTACGCAACATTGTGTTGTGTTTAGTGTTCCAAGTGTTGTGTGAGGGAGCATATGGTTGTCTAACAATTGCGTGTGGGGTTAGTAAAAATTTGCTTTACTAAAATACTAACTGCTTGGTGTTGGGTTGTATTTAGGTTCAATGCAACGAAAATGCTAGAACTGATTAGGGGGAAGAGACTAGTTTTTGTGGGGGATTCAATTAACAGAAACCAATGGGAATCCATGCTGTGTCTGCTAATGGGAGCAATCAAAGATCCGAAGAGGGTGTACGAGACTCGTGGGCGGAGGATCACCAAAGAGAAGGGAGATTACAGTTTCAAGTTTGTGGTAGTTCTCTAAAATCCTAATGAGAATGTTGTTGATTCTGTTTGACTTTGAGGGTATCGGCCGAGTTTGGTTTATCGAGGTATTTTTTGCAGGATTATAAGTGCACAGTCGAGTACTATGTAACCCATTTCTTGGTTCATGAAAGCAAGGCAAGGCTCGGCAAGAAACGGGTGCAAACCTTGAAGATTGACTCTATAGATAAGGGCTCATCGAGATGGAGAGGAGCTGATATTCTGGTCTTCAACACTGCACATTGGTGGACTCATTTCAAAACAAAAGCTGGGTTAGTACTTTTCTGAAACAAGGTTCCATGCTTGGTTCCCAATTTGCTAGAAATGATCAACTGAAATGTTCTAGACGAATTCTCATGAGAAAACTAACAAGGTCCCTCCCTCACTCCAATTTGGATCCTACTTCCTTTTCTTTTGAAAGCAATCAATGCACGATTTAGTCCCCTGTCCTTCTCCAGGAACACTAGTTTGACTGATTCATAAGTTTTTGAGAGCTGCTAAGCAAACCATAACTAGAACTTATTGAACATTTATAAGGAATTGAAGTTAGCTTTGGTAGTTCTGATATGTAACTAATATGAAGCCAAGTTTAGGTAATGGTATTACCCATCAGTTATAAATTTCTTGAAAACCCCCCTAGTTTTCTTGTTACAGGATCAACTATTACCAGGAAAGGGGCCAAGTTCACCCTCATCTTGATGTTTCAACAGCTTTCCAAAGGGCTTTAGTAACATGGGCTTCATGGGTTGATAAACATACCAATCCAGGAAAAAACCAAGTTTTCTTTCGAAGTTCTGCCCCTTCCCATTTCAGGTTTGACCGTACTAGCATACAAAACTAGAGGATCAATTCCCATCTCCCTACTCGTTTTGCTGAGTGAACTTTCATTTGTTTGGACAGAGGAGGCCAGTGGAATTCCGGTGGTCACTGCAAAGAAGCTACTGAACCACTTCCCAAAATTTCAAGTTTCAACTACCCTGAGAAGAATTCTATTGTGGAGGAGGTCATAAAGCAGATGAAAACTCCGGTAACTTACTTGAATGTAACCAGTTTATCCGAGTACAGAATCGATGCTCACCCATCTGTATATGGTAGAAAATTTCGTAAGAGCTACTCTTCTAGCTTTCAAGACTGTAGCCATTGGTGTCTTCCTGGCGTTCCAGATACCTGGAATGAATTGTTGTATTACCATTTGCATTTTGAAAGAAGAGAAATGTGGTAGAGCAGAAGTTGTCAGATTGCCTATTAGTTTGTTTCTTTGTCACCTGTTGTCTTGGGAGTTAGCTTGTAAATGTTCATTAGGGTTCATGTAAATGTCCAATTTAGGGGCAATCAAGGGATCAAGTGGTGCACTTACATTAGCCTACATAAAGATTTGTTGCATTTTAAAGATAACTGATTGAAGCTTCTAATCATCACCTCACAATTTGATCATGAGACATAAAAAGTTACAGATGCTTTTGAACAAGACGAAAGGGACCACACATTCACACAACGACAGGTATCCAATAAGGTTTTCATAAAGGTTAGATCTACCACACACTCCGTAATTAGATCTAGGGGACACAATCAAAAGAATTAGAAAAACAACAAATTGTCAAAGGAACTTCCAAGTGGAAAGGGAATGAATTGGAGTCCCTTTCCATCCCACAGTTAGGCACTTCCCATCATTCTCTAGAGTGCAATAACTCCCAAAGGCAAACTGCTTGACAATCAAATTAGCTTGGTACAAAGCTGACTCACTGAGTTCAGCTCCCACCATTCCAAACCTAGCAAAGAATGCCCTCCATACACTCATCTTCACATTCCTATTGACCCTTTCCTCACCTTCAGCTGCAACTATATTATGGATCACATCACCGAAAAACTTTCCCTCAAGTGTGATTCTGTACTGATCATCTTGATTTCCAAATTCCTCCAAACAATCGAAAAGGGCACTATAGAAGAAAAGTGCCTCAATGAAGCGATTGAAAAACGAAGGCGAATTGTGATTTGCTTCGACTTCAATGACTACCATTATGGCTGGATTAAGCTTCCTTATCACTCCCATGAGATTTTCCAAACAGTTAGGCCTTGAGATCATTGATGGAAGTATGGTTTGAGAGTAAATAACCACAGCCTCACCATCTTCTGTATTGAAATGTTCCGTCGTAAGGTCCTTAATGTCTGATAAGAGAACTACGTTAAATGAGAAAGGCAAGTTCAGGGACTTGGCAAAATTTGCTAACCTCTTTCCCGTTTCCTCCATATTCTCTCCACCTGTTGTCCCCACTGCAGTTATCTTTAGATTCTCAATTGGGTGCAAAACTCGTTCTGTTAGAGCTTGCATCAAGATCACCCATTGTACGCCACTCCTGATTCGGAGATCAACCAAATGGATCTTGGTATCCGATTTAATGTTTTCTAAAATCGCTTGAATTCCGGGAAATAGCATGACCTGAGAAAAGGGGAGTTCCTGGTAGAATTTCAACAACGCAAGGTTCAAACTCACCCGTGTCCCTGAGCCTGCCATACTGTAATTATCATTCCCCTCCATTTTCCATGATGCGAATCTTCCTGTTTCCCTATCAATCCTCTCCCTCAGCGCTCCAGCAAAGTAGGAAACAACTCTCTGCACAGGATTGCCTGTGGCCGAAGATAACCATTCGCAGCTAGTGAGCAATCTGCTCGCGCTGGCAAACTGCTGATACCCCACCTTCTCAGCTGCAGCTAGAAGGAGGTGGACTAGTTCCACATCTTGGGTGTCTTCGAAAGAGAGACCAGAGAAAGCATAACCATACGGGTGGATATGCATCGAGGAGGAACCATCAACTCTTTGGGTAGACAACTGTATGAACCTCTCTCCGGCCACTCTCATGATTTCTTCAGTCGACAATTTATGGCCGCCTGCATAGCTAATCTCATAATCGCTACGAATTTCTCCCGTCAACTTCTCGATTCCGCTAGCGGAATTTGTCAGGAGCTGTAAAGATACTACAGAAAAGGAAGACTGCTCCTCCTCCTCCCCCAGGATTTCCGAAAGTGATTGGTTGGCTGATAGGAAAGTGGGGTCAAACTCGAAACCACTCAATATGCCAGGGCTGTAAATTGGTGGTGATGGTGCAAATTCTGGAAATGAGGGTTCAATATCTGTGGCGAAATTTACTCTCTTACCAGGTGAGTTGTTTTCCTGGTAAAAGCCATATTCAGAACAAAATGAATGAGCAGCTCCCAAATTTTCGATACCTGATAATTCTTCTTGTTTCCTTTTGCTGAAAGATTCTTGTTTTTCAAACCCAGTGAACGAATTGTAACTGCGGTAGATTTCACTGATTCCGAATGAAGGGAAAGAGCACGGGGAATTTGCCATATTGAAGTAGCTAGTAGAAACAAATAACTTGGTCGCGAATAGGATGATGTTAGTTTTCTTAACTTAAGCAGAAGATTAAGATGGTAATCTTCTTCTTATATACTAGTAGATCAAATAAACTGCAACCTTCGATAAGGTGCTGACTTAGTCAAAGCATCATTTTAGAGCATCTTAACCTCCACAAAGTCAGCGACCCTAAAAACCATTGACATCTTTTTGAGAAAATAATAAACATCATCTTGCAGCATCTTCCCTAGTTTTTGTCGTTTTGGCCCCAAATTATGCTTCGCTACAATGCCATTATTCTATTTATTTTGTTCACTATATTGCCTCGTTATTTTTAAGGGTTTTTTTTTGGTTATGATGTGACAATTTTGACAACGTCCAACTTGCTGTTAAATTGTACACAAGAAATGGCGTTGTGAAAATATTGGCAAGAGCTTTGCCTAACATATTCGATCAGTTATTTTGTTTTTTTTATCTTCTCCTGTTAAAGTTTTGGTCACTAAGAAATTCGTACAATAGGTAGAGAAGCTCATACTAGTATTTTACAAGGATACGAAAAAGAAAACGAGTACCATTGACTTGACCACATCCAAGAATTTTTCTTGATAGGGAAATTACAAAAAGAAAAGAAAAGAAAAAGAGAGAGAATCAAAAAAACCTGACACGGGAAGAATAAATCATATGTACAAGATAGAGACGTAGTTGAAGCGGTCTGGTTTAGACCTTGTCTTCATTATCGCCAGAGTGAAAGAGCTATCAATGAATTTTTGATTTACCAGAAAAAAAGAGGAAAGAGTTATCAATAAGTCTAGGTAGACTACACGAAACCATTACATCATCCATTATATTTTTTGTGAGTCTCACTTCGAGTCCCATAGAAATACAGAAAAATGCTCATAAATTTTAGAATAAATGTTTTATGGAGTCCTGTAAAAAATCAGCTGCAACGGTTATCAGTAAGTATTATTTCTAGTTTCGCCTCACCCATATGAATCCAAAAATAATACTTATTGATATATGGAGCTGATTTTTTACAATGCCCTATAAAACATAATTTTAAAATTTATGGACATTTTTTGTATTTTTGTGAGATCCGCAGTGGGCCCCACAAAAAATATAATAAATGATGTAGTGGTTTGGTATAGCGTATTTGACATCCCTTCTGGATTTTCTTCTTCTACCGTCCTACAGTACAGTACATAGCAATATTACTAGTATTTACTCCCACCCACATAATGCCCCTTACAATCCTAAGTCCTAACAAATCCAATTGTCACAGATTGGTAATACAACCACCAACCAACAAAGTCAACGAACCCAACACCCATTGACATCTCTTTATTAACCTCAACCATAAACACCAGCGTCTCAACCTCATCTCTCAATCTCCACCACCACAATGCACCAAAGCCCGCTGCCATAACCACCCTATCAATACACCTCTCCTCCTTCACAACCCCAAAAATGGTATCATCAACCACCGGCTTCTCCACCGTCCGTGACTAATAAAGCATCGTCTCATGTAACCCAGGAAAGAACACAACTCTGCTTATCAAACTAGTGCTTCTTTTATGACCAAAACAATTCCGGCTGATATGCTAACATTGATACTGAAACCAATATGAACTCATAAAGTGCATATATATCAAAATCCAAGCAGCATATAAATGGGGTCAGAAAATGGTCTTTGTTGATTTACTTATAAGCGGCATCCAGCCAGCCAAGGCATGAATGAGCGCAGCTAAGCTGATGAGGCAAACGAGAGGATAGAAGGAAATGGAAAATCAAACAAAGGAAGAGAGAGGAAAGATGTGGGTTATGGATAAAGGTGGAGTGGTAGTTGGCAGTGGAGAGTCTGGTTAGGCAGATCTGAAGAGCTGCTCTTTCCCACCATTGTGCCACTCTCATGCCAATTTAATCCAAAACAAAATGGTTTGTTGAGAAAGAAGGAACACAAATACCTATACTACACACAAAATTGGTGATAAATAAGCTCACATAAAGGTACTTCGTAAAAATATATTCTTAAGGTTGGTTGCAATGTATATATAAGCTGCTGGATAGCTAAGAGGAGTGATGCACAGCAAACAGATGTCACCAAATCTCTAATCGGGCAACTCATGTTAAAGAGAAGGCCCAGCTAGTACAATTATAGACCACTAACTACAGCCAAATTCTAGGGATACGGTAGAGGCCAGTGTGATCATGGCTATCCACTGTCCCAAATAATCAATTGCCAACAAAAACGCATTAGACATTATTTCTACCCTGTTGATGATCTCAATTCATTGACCGTTAATTATTAAATAACACTGCACGATATATTTCTTAAAAAGATGACAATTTAAAAGTATATCACAATATTTTAGTATGCTTGGACCTGTCAATATGGAGTAAGTATAACGTCTCTGATTTTATCCATGTTGGACAAATTTCCTCTCAATATAGAGGTATAACGTCTCTGATCTCATCCATGTTGGACAAATTTCCACTGTCAGCTTTTTCTATCTCTAATGCATTTAACGAAGCAAAGATCACAAAAAATTCCTTCAAACAAAGAAACACAGCTTTTTCTATCTCTAATGCATTTAACGAAGCAAAGACCACAAAAAATTCCTTCAAACAAAGAAACACAGTTCGTGAAGGTTATAAAAGATCGTCCCAATGTAAGTGCATGAAAGTCTCATGCACAACCCAAAGGAGGTGAGTCAAGAAATTAAAGCAATCCGACAGAACTTTTAACTGCTACATTTTGAAACACAGGACCCGACTGAAATGTATTGAAATAGAAGAAAAGGAGGAGGGGGGAGGCAAACCAGATGTTTTTATGCTCTTGATCTAGCGTGCCTCAATGGTTCTGCAGAAAAATAGGTGGGGGCGGGGGCACTGTTTCAACGGTATTATGAGAGAAGCCACTTTGTACATATTACCAAAGGTTAGGTCTGTCTCCAATCCTCCCTTGCCTATACCCCCAATGACTGGGGACTACATGGGTTCTATTGTTGTTGATCTGGTGTACCTCAAAAAGCAGCATGGTTCGACGAACAAATCCAGAAGAAGATGACACTTACCATGATAATCAGCAGCAGCAGTGGGATGGAAAAAGGTGGAAACGCATTTTCATTCACTGTTCTATGTGTACAGAAATTGACATGAGTCACAATCTAAGAGAGAACGAATACAAGATCATGATCAATTCCATAACAGCACAGCTAGCAAGTAATTTGACACAGAAGAACCACAGGGAGGTAAGTTTACACACATAATTGCCATTACTGATCTGCACTAGCTGCTGATATATTTTTTATCGGCCTGCACTAGCTGCTGATGCTGCTAGAGGTTGGAGAGCTTTGCGAGGATTCATGATAATACCATCTATAAGCCCATACTCCTTTGCTTCTTTAGGACTCATGAAGTTATCCTTGTCCGTGTCCCGGTAGACCTGATCAATGTTTTGACCAGAGAAAAGGGCCAGATAGGTGGTAAGGTTTGCCTTGTGAAACGCTATTTCATCTGCCTAGACAACAGATTGCAACTAATCAGGGTCACAAGTAACATCACAAGTTCGCGATTTTGCTATTTTGCCTACTGATCCTTTCCTTTCTTCTGTTTTATCAAGATGGACAGTAAGAAAACATGAGTACGCATGCATGTAACAAAGTAAAAGCTTAAATTAAAGCCTTCAACGGAACAGCAACAAAAAACTAAATCACAGTCATAAAAAATAACTTCCTGAGCATAAATAATTCAAAAATGGATGTGAGAATTTGAAAGTACAATCTACCACCTATGGCCGTATCTAATAACTCTCAATCGCCTCATTGCTTAAATTTAATGGATTGAAAACCCTCTCAAAGGAACCCATCACAATTACATCAACAAATCCAAGTTTAGGCACCATTTCAAGGTTTTCTGACTTGCCAATGGATCAGGACAGACAAAAGTCCATTTTTCGATGTACTTAGCTTATTCCACTATGGGATACACGTTGCAACACATGTTTGAAATAGAAGGGAGGGATCAGGAAATAACAAATTTACTCTCTCTATAAGTAACTTGGCTGGATCTGGTGTATCATAAAGCATTTGCCTTCTCATTTTCATTTCCTCCTCCGTGGTTGTCTTCTTAATTTGTTTCTAATGAAGGACCAAGAAAGTAGTTCTTATACTGAAACAGTCCCTAGGGAAAGGATGATAGGTCCGTCCATCCACAAAGATATACAGCTCGCAGAGTCGCAGTACATTGAAGTAAAAACAACACGAACATTAAAAGAACACCATTACATGACATCTCCTATAATGCTGTAAATATAAACCAAACTCACAAAAGACTGACTCGTTTCTGAATGCTCAAAAAAGGGACCACGCCATTTTAAAAATTGTCATCCATAAGCCCTCTTCTCGATAGGGTCTACACCAGTCTATTTTTTTTCAGCATAAAGTTTAAGTTAGTGATAGACATAGGCATTTCAATATATCTGCAAGGTTAAATCAGCCTTTGTAAACTAAGTAACAAAAAAAATATGCCCAGCAA